>JAVJIF010031921.1:0-82234 GCA_038442645.1 Agave tequilana | reverse complement strand
CTCCGTGGTGTAGAAACTGTCAGAAGCCTGGTCGATCCTGTCTTCAACCTCCCTGTCGGAGCTGGGAGCCAATCGAGTTATCCGATGGTCTTTGGTGTTGACGTTGTTGAACAAGTAACTGGCCCAAGACAGTTGCTTGAATCCCTGCGACCGCCATTTGGTTATCTGGCCGCAAATGTGGAAGTGACATAGCACTTCCCAGTAGGTCTCATATATGAGGGGAAAACTCCTCCTTCAAATGTGAAGCTCCACCGTGGTTGGGACATATTCCTCATAGGGAATGTCCCCTGTCGACAGCCCGAGACCCATGCAGCTCGGCAGAGCAAGGCCCATCTCCCCGACCGGAGTGAAGAACGTCCCCATCAAAGAATTATAACGCTCTAGAATCCCGAAGAAGTTCTGAGAGCTTTGAGGGATCCCCCACTGCACGGCTCTGACCGCTGGTACAGTCCCACACGCTTTAGCAGATCCCCGAGCTCGGTGAGGACAAAGCCGACCATCCTGCCCCACCAATAGTTCTCCGTTGGAACGGACCCACCCGGTGCACGGAACCCAACGGGATAATCACCCTCCGCCTCCATGAATGCGTTGAGGAAGGTAGTGCCAAGTTGTGGTATCTCCCCAGCCGGAACATCAGACTTGCGCGACCAGGGAAAAGGCCGATAACTGACCTGTCATGGCTATCATGACGGTACACTTTGTGGGAGCCCAAATCACCGAGAGTAATCTCAGGGACATATCGAGAGAGGTCCCATTCCATCTTCCGAGGGACGGACATGTGCTGGTGGAAGTAGGACAGCGGGAACATCCTCTCCATGTTCGGAAGAAAGAATCTTCCACCCCTTATTTGACGGAGCCATTTGTAAGTCCCGTCATATACGCTATGGCCGGCATCGTGGATACAATCTCCGAAGAAGAAGGCAGGCTTCTCCAGTTTGATGCCAGCATCCGTTGCAAATGCTTGCATCAGTCATAAGCACCCGAAGAGTCCTCATGTCAACATTCGAGAGCCTCTCCCCACGAGCCTGCGACTTGTCAGCTGTCACAGGAACAGTCTTTGTAACACAAAGGTCAAGTCCCGGTCAGCACCCCCTACATGTCCAAAGTGGCGCTTCTTGGCAAGTGAAGTAGCAGGGTTTGGCGCTGCAAAAAGAAAAGGACACGTAGTTAGATACTCTATCAAAAAAAAAATGCTAAGTGTTCATAATCCGAACGCAGAAGAGACACTGGACGCAGGAATTATCAAATCCGCGTCCAGACCTGCGCATCCACGCAGAAGAGACACTGGACGCAGGAATTATCAAATCCGCGTCCAGACCTGCGCATCCACGCAGAAGAGGCACTGGACGCAGGAATTATCAAATCCGCGTCCAGACCTGCAGGATCGGCGTCTCCACAACATTCTCCTTGATGTCACTTCTAGGTGCGAAAAGAAGGGAGTTATCCACCTTAACCCTTCCATCACCATAATCGCCAGAAGTTAAGGAGGGTAACTCCTTCCTTTCACATCCCAGATGTCAAAGTGCTTGGACTCGGTGCCAGATTCATCAAAATCAACAGCTGATGAAACAGAACGCAAGGATCAAATCCGCGTTCTGTAAACTAAGTCCGCATCTGAACCCTTCACAATTAGAAAATATTCTAAGTGAAGAATCTGAAGCGCAGGACCCAATGGCGCGAGGGTCCAAACCCGCGTCATGGTTATCAACCCAAAGACTGCGTCTGGGAATCAAACACGATTTAAATTCGTGTGTTAAGGGTTCTTAAAGGTTCTTTGAACTTCCTTTAATGGCGAAACTTCCGCCTAAAAGGCATTTACCTTGGAGACCTTGGAGAACAACATCCTGCGCAGAGGACGAGCTGCCCCTCCGGGCCTCGGCGACGGTCGCCTTTGAAGAAGAAGCAATCGGCTTGGTCTTGGGAGCCATGGCCAATTCGATCCGAGGTTCAAACAGATGAACTGAAGAGGAAGTTCTCTTTCTTAATCTTATCAGCGAGTGCGTTCGGAGAAGAAGAGGAATCTTCCCAACTGTGGCTTTTATAGGCACAAGGATTCGCGAAGATACGCAGCGTATGGCCCGATGAATTCTGCGGCGAATCTCCGTTCGACGCGTGGAACAAAATCACTTTAACGCACAGAAAAGATCATGCGCCACGACTCGGCAGTGAATCGTCGCTCGACACATGGCACGGATCATTTAATGCGCCAGGAAATCCGCGCGCCAAAAGGCGAAATCCCGTCGGTTCCCCAGGCCAACTGGCAGAGCAATCATGACGTGGCACGGACTCGCACCCGACGGCCATGTCTCTTCGATGGATATGCCCCGTCAACATCGCCATAAATGCGCCCAGACAATCGCGTCTATATTCAAAAGATGCGTCTCTCCGAAGTTCGCGTCTTCAGCTGAACATCGCGTCCGCCTTATGAAGATCAGTCGCGTCTCCATTGCAAAGGACGCACTTTACAGAAATCGCGTCTTTACAGCAGTACCATCTCCGCTTTTTGAAAAAGAACCTGCGTTCGGCCTCCTGCTTCTGCAAAATCAGTTCAACAGTACACTGACGCAAGCAGACGACAACCACTCCTGGCTAAAGCGCGCCAGTGACAGACTAAAAGCAATCGGGGAGGTTTAGACTGTACATCTAGACACTCAACATGATCAACTCTGGGGGCTTCAAAGAGTTCAACAGTACACTCACGAAGACCAACTCCAGATAAGATTAACCCGGAGCATCAACAGTCTAGTCATGAAGGCGAACCCAGCTAGAGTCCAAAGTATTTCGAAATCCGTCCCAGTTAACTGTGGAATATCGAAAACTTTGGAGGGGGTTCTGTAGGCTGTCTAAAAATCACAAGACAAGCCACCAAAACGCAGAGATCCAAGATCCAGGCGCAAGGCTAAATGTGACAATCAAGACGCGAAAGTCCAAACCCGCGTCTCAGCATCAAGGCGCGTTGGCTCAACGCCCGCGTCTCAGCATCAAGGCGCGTTGGCTCAACGCCCGCGTCTCAGCAACAAGGTGCCCGCACCTTGGTTGTAACCACCCCGATTATGGCGCCATCCACCGCCCATGTAGCGGGGAAGTTGGCCCTCATCGTGGAGCACTTTTAGGGGGCACGATCACCCCCTAAAAACCCTATAAATAGCCCTGTCACTATTGAAGAGGGGTCGGATTGGGCGGATTTTCGAAAAGAAAAAGGAGAGATCATCAACAGAGAGAGAGAGCTCGACTCTTCAAGCCAGCTTGCTGCGTACAAGTTGCTCTTCGCCTACCTTCTCTTTTAGAGTTTTGGTGGACGGGGCTGAGTTACTCCCTCTACCTGTCAAGGAGAAGATTCCTCGACGGTACTGACGGTCATCTGGTCAACGGAGAACAAGATTCACTCTCCACCGCCACACGAAGAACCCAGCACTAAACAAAGGGAGAATTCAAGATTCAATATTCTCCCTCCCTTGTAACCGGAAGATTAGCCTGTTATAATTTTTCATCTGATTCAAGGAAAAGTTGCTCCAGTCCGCTTTTACAGTTTTCCGCGTCCAATAACAGGCTGTAAGTGGGTGTACACAAAGAAGCAGGGATCTCTTAAAGAAGACATGGTGCGCTACAAGGCCAAATTGGTAGCAAAAGGCTATGCACAAGAGAAGGAATTGACTGCATGAGGTATTTCTCCTGTTGTAAAGCATTCGTCAATTCGCATCTTATTGGCTCTGGTGGCACAGTACGAGTTGGACCTTGATCAACTCGATGTAAAGACCCCTTTCTCCATCGCAATCTGGATGAAGAGATCTACATGTCTCAGCCGACAGGGTTCAAGACGGCAGGAAAAGAAGATATGGTGCGCAAGCTGAAAAAATTACTGTATGGGTTAAAACAATCTCCTAGACGGGGGTACAAGCGTTTCCACAGCTTCATCAGAGGAAAGAGGTACACACGTAGCCACTATGACCCATGTGTGTATTACAACAAGCTATCTACAGGAGAGTATATCTATTTACTATTATACGTAGATGATATGCTCATTGCTTCAAAGCTAGATCTGCAATTGATACATTGAAAAATGACTTATCTTCTGAGTTTGAGATGAAGGATCTTGGTGAAGCAAAGAAGGTGCTAGGCATGAAAATCACACGAGACCGAAGGTGTGGCAAGGTGAGCTTGACACAGAAGGGGTATTTGCAAAAGGTACTTTACAGGTTCAATATCGGCAAGGATACGAAATCTGTAAGTACTGGCTCCTTATTTCAAGTTATCTGTCACTATGTCTCCAAGATTGTTGAAGAACGTGAGTACATGACTCACGTCCCATATGCTAGCGCAGTTGGTAGTCTGATGTATGCTTTGGTGTGTACACAACCAGATTTGTCACAAGCTGTCTCTATGGTCAGTAGGTATATGCATGATCCGGAACAGGGTCATTGGGAGGTAGTGAAGTGGATTCTGCGGTACATTAAAGGTACCATAGATGTTGGTTTGGTATTCGAGAAGGATTCCACAGGGAAGCAGAACTGTATCGGGTATGTTGATTCCGATTATGCTGGTGACCTCAATAAACGTCAGTCCACAACGGGGTATGTCTTTACATTATCTCAAGCACCGTTAGTTGGCGCTCTATTCTACAGTCTACCGTTGCATTATATACTACAGAGGTCGAGTACATGGCTATGACGAAGGCTATGAAGGAGGCAATTTGGCTTCAAGGCTTGCTTCATGACTTGGGGATTGATTAGGATCTACTAAAGATCAATTGTGATAGTATGAGTGCTATTTATTTAGCCAAGAACCAGGTGTATCATGCACGGACGAAGAACATCAATGTTCGGTTCCATTTTGTTCGAGAGATTCTACATGAGGGTGATATTGAGTTACTGAAGATTCACACAACGGAGAATTCCGCCAACATGCTTACCAAGGTGGTCTCAGGAGTCAAGTTTACACGTTGTAAAGCATTGCTCCATATCCTTTATATTGCATGAGCTTGTTGAAGCTCATTTTGGATGAACTACGGATGGCTTGATCCCTTGGGCAGGGTACGCAGGCAACGACACTGGTGCAGCCACTTTCGAGTCGACAGATCCTATGTTTTAGTTCGGCTCAAATTTGAGAAATCTTCGCCGAGGTGGAGAATTGTAGAAAGAGAGAGGAAGTCGAGGAAGTCGACGATGACAAGGAAGCAAATGCGAAGAATCAGCAGCAGCAGGACCAGTCGACCAGTGTGCACCAACGTGCACAGGCTGTTGCGGTCGACCGCAGAAAGAGAACGGTCGACCTCCCGGTCGACTGACTGATATTGCCTAACTCTCGGTTAGGCACGGTCGACCGGGACCAACCGGCCGGTCGACCGACAGACGGATCTGGACCGTTTCGGAAAGTTTGCTGAATTGAAAACGAGTCCAATAAGAAATCTGATTCTCCTAGGGTTTCCTTGGGTATATTAGAGAGGCAGAGTCCTCTTAATATGAAATGCTTGCAATTGTATTGATTATCGAATCAATAAAGAAATCTCTCTTCCTTGTCCCGAGGATGTAGGCGAAATTGGTCGAATCTCGTTAAATCTTGTGTTTGATTTTCTCTCATTGTTATTGTTCTTACTGTTGGTAGTACTTCTCTATTGCATCTGTGGCTAAAGGTTCCTTTAAGTGTTTGTTGACCTACGCACAACAGGATGTGGTTGAGGCGCCGGAGGAGGAAGAGGAAGCGTCAGAAGTATTGGAGGACGTCGTCAGTTGAGGAGGGAGAAAAAGGAGCTGAAAGTTGAAGAGGGAGGCAGCCTGGAGGAGGCTTTTTTAAATGTGGGGGAGAGAGAAAAATATCTTGAAATTTCTAGACGATATTTGTTGCCCTCCATCAAAGCTGACTTTTTTTTTAGCACAAATCTTTAAGTATTTGATCTGTCGATATAACGCCAACGAAATGGGAAGGATATCAGTCCAAATTTTTTGAAAGGACACAAGTCTATCTCATATATATATATATATATATATATATATATATATATAGTAAGGTTACAATACATCTAAGTCCAATTAAGTTAAGTTACACACACCTCTTTTCACCACATGAAAATTTTACTTAATGAGATACAAACAAAAATTAATATGAGTTATGTTTTTTTTTTTTTTTTTTTTTTTTTTTGCAAAGAGGTGTGTAACTTAGTTATATCAACAAGCATAATACTCTACCAACTCATCAGCTGACTCACTCTCACCCTCCCCGTTCGCAAGCATCCAAAGCAAGTGCTCAAACAACACCACCTCGCACCCCACCACACATCTCGGCCGCCGCCGCTGTCACTGTCGCCGACCGTTCGGCTAGAACGCTGCAGAAGCACTTGCAACAAAGGGTGGCCGGCGAGTTCGGAGGTGATCAGATACGGGCGCCGGGACTTCCCGACGTAGATCGGGTGGAGCCCGTCGGGTGATTGCCATGTGTCGGTGTTGTTAGACTCGGCGGCTTTGCCGCTGGCCTGGCTGGAGAGCGACAGGAGGCGCTTGAGCATTGATTTGAGTTTGCCTAGCTTCTTGTTCCCCGGCTTCGGCATTTTGGGTTAGCTTAAGTTCACCGGAAGGTGACCGGACTCGATGGATGGACCGTGAGTGGAGGGCGGACGGAGGGAGGGAAGGTTCGTTTATATAGGCTGGGGTTGTGGGGCCCACAGATATGTGGCGATGGACGAGACAAGAAACATGGAGGGTTTTTTTTTTTTTTTTTTTTTTTTTTTTTTTTTTTTTTTTTTCGCTCAAATAATAATGGATCTTCACATGTTACATGTTGGTGGGGTTGTATTCCTGCATTTTTGGCGGTTGCACTTTACGGCGTATTTGGATTTTACTGTGGTTTTTTTTTCATATATGTGTGCCGAAATTTTGTTTGCAGGATTTTTGATAGAGATAGGTTCATTGAATCAAAAACATCCCTGGCGATTTTACGAGCTGCCATTGAAATTGTACTGTAGAGTCTTTCTACAATTCCTCTCCCAAAATACTTATAAGATTAACTTTTGAGTTCACAAAAACTCTTGCGATTATATTCTAGCTCTATAGAGACATTCGTAGTGCGTAGTCTCCGTAAATTATTATCATACAATTTAGATTACAAACTATACCCTACTGTTTGTTTACAATTCTAGCATTTAGAGATACCTTGCCGCAATGTAAGAAATAATTGTCTGTCAAATTAAACAAAATTATTAAAATATAATAATAAAAATTGTAGATAATGCCAACAAAGCTCAACCGTTTTCTTTAGGATCAGGAAAAGAAGTAAAAAAGCATGCATTCTAATTTTTTTTTTCTCTTGCCAAATTACTAATAACAATAAATCAGAAGTCCACACAAAAGGAATACTTGGGCAAAAGGATGAGAAAATCAAACAAGATAGTGAAACCAAAATAATCGACAATGGATGGATAGAGTCAAGGAATTGAGTTAGGACTTAGGACAGGAACCAAAGATAAATAAATGGGGAGACATGGAGACATGCTACGAGACAAAGAAAAAAAATATGTGGTAAGTTTATCTCCTCCCACAAATTCTAGTTTTTCACATTTGTGAATCTCATTTTTTTTAATTTTTTTTTATTGAGTTCAATTGTTTGCATGATTGTTTTTTTTTTTTTTTTAACTCGTAGCTAAAATTTTGTCGGCAGAGAATTTCGAAAAAATCACAAGGAGACATGATATCCACATCAAACGTAACAAACAGTATAACTCTAACTACATCAAATCAAACAACATGAATTAAAGGAAAATCAAATGCTCTGACATGATGAAAAGCAAACATAAGAAAATATGACTCAAAAATAATAGTACATATTATGACAAGCTTATGTGTATCCTTGGTGAGCTCTTTCTTAATTACAATATTCATGATGTTATGATTAGCCACCCACCGACAAGACTTGCGAAACAAAAGGGATTGCAATTTGTTTTTCTTCAATCAAATAATTTAGGGTAAGATAAAAAAAAAAAAAAATTCACCAAATTCTCCTCTAAATAATCAAGATTCCTCCAAATTTATATCAAAAATAAAAAAATAAAAATGTTTGCAATTTTTCATATCAATGTAAGAGAGTTATGGGAATAAGATTGACAAGATCAAGCAGGCACGTTCCCCTGTCTTGCAATACTTGAACCCAAGAGACATATCAACATAGCCAATCATACAAGAATATTTTTCTAGGACTTGATGCATGCATAATAATGTGCAGAGATATATACAATAAGGTTTTTTGCATGTTACATGTACAGTTGAAGAAGAAAAAAAGACAAACTATATTAGAGGGAGAGATATATAGAATGTATGTAGAAAAGACAAGCATCTTAGTGGTTAAGGCCTTCTAAATATTTAGATGCATTAATCATAGCTTACTGGGTTGAATTCTTTTATAACAATTATGCAATGCGTTTTGCTTCATAAGTCACTCCATAGGTTCCATGTATTTTCTTCACCCATTAAAGATGAGTTTAGAAAAATTGAAAGAGCAAAAAGGTTTAAATTTAACCTTTAAAAGATCGATTTGCTCCTGTTCTATCCATGCATTAGATCAGATCGTAATTTTCCATACAAAATCTGTCATTTTTAAGATTTTTGTAGACTCGTTTAGCCTGAAAAGGGAAGGAGAAAAAAAGAGAGAGAAACTCGGTGCAGAAGTGTGATCTTTATGAACAACAAAACGTAATTTTTCTGCGTGCTGAATCCATATTCTATTATTTTCTTGCACATTTTAGCCGAGTATTTTGATACAATCTACAGATGGACAGCAGGTTATAAAATTTTGTTTTACAGTTTAATCAAAAGACTCAACCTCACAGGCCCCTTTGAGCTATCATCATGCGTACCATTGACAAATCACTTCTTGCAAGCTGGCCTCCACAATTTATTTTCATGGACGTCATCAAGCCAAAAGTTTTAAAAGAACTCTTGGGCTTTAATCACATCACAAATCAAAATCATAGATAGCAACAAATTAAAGGTTGACAAATATTTTGCTGAGCTTGCAACCATCTATATAATCAAGCCAGCCAGAGCTCAGCATGAAAAACTTTAGATGGATCCATCATTACAATAGGCTTTTTTTTCTTTTTTCTTTCTTTTTGAGAATAGGCATTGCACAAATAGAAATTGTTAGCTAGCTTGAAAGAATCCCCTCGAGTTTGTCCTTGATTTAGCTTGACATTACACGTTTCAAAGACCACCATTGATGCACTCTTGAAACTAGAAAGATGTTGAAAGTAAATGCTATGATCCATTATATCATTGAGTAGGCTTTTCATATTTGCATGCAAGATTTGTGGGATCCATTAAAGATCTGCATTCAGTGTATTTCTTAAGGTTATCTTCCATCCACGTACCATAATTTTGTAGTATAGTTACTATAGTATGCATAACGAGAATAAAGGAAGAATCATATATTTTGAATATACTGAAATTGCCAGCATAGATAATTACTTTAAATGCATATATTGGCCTGCTATCAGTGGCGGAGGAGGGGGTCACGTGACCCCTGGGGCCTATCAAAAAATAGCAGCCCTATTTTCTAATTGTGCTCACAATAAAACATATTTATGTTAAAAAACAACACATAACAAAGTAATAATAATAGCTAAATAATAGCTAAGATGGTATTTATTGGCTCTTACTTATTTAGATACCTTAGTTTGAATCTTAGAGTTTTAGTTATATTTTTTATTTTCTTTTCTGTTTTTTCTTCGTTACCATTTTACCTATTTCTCCAGCATAACTTTTATTAATTAAAAAAGATTTATTCTCCAACATAACTTTTTATTAATCCAACATGATTTTTTATTATTCTAAAGGATATGCTATGGAAAAGAAATGAAGGAAAAGAAAAGAAAATTTAAAAATAAAAAAATAATAACCAAAAAAAATACTTTAAAAAAATCAAATATTTAACAAGGTGGATAATTTAGAATAACTTAAAGATTATAATAATACAAATGTAAATTGCATTCTACTTAAAAAGTAATAGAGATTAATCTGAAAGCAATTAGAATGTACTCAATAATTAAAAGTTTTAATATATTATTAATTTAGGACCAAGATTATGAGTTTTTAATCTATATATTAGAGTTATAACTTACTTTTTCTAATTACATTTCAATAGATTGAATAATAGCATATTTTATCAATTCAATGTTCACATGCATTTGAGAAAATATGTTTGAAGGTTTACAATTTATATTTTAAACTTTTGATGTTTTTCACATTTCAAGTCTAATATTACTATATTACACTCATAATTGGGAGGGGAAAAAAAATCTTGTACACGTTATTGTGTTGGTTGTTTTCTCAAGAATAATTGGTAGAGTATTTAGATTAGTGTGAGAAATGCCCCCCCTCCCCCCGACTTCAAACTCCTGGCTATGCCACTTCCTGCTATTTTATTTATTTTATGTGAAAATTGTTCTGTACCCCTTCAATTTTTTTTTAGTTTTGATTCGTATTTCAACACTTAGATAATATATATCTTATGGAATGAAACTCTTCATGTGTCGCCCTTTTCTCATTTTGACAGAGACCTTCAATATTGATGTGACAATTCTGGACATTTTTTGCTACTTGGATTTTCTTTATTTTCTTTTTAATTTTTGTTTTTTTTCATGGATTATGTTGAATTAAAAATGGAAAGTATTGCTGCAGTTCTGAGCGAAATTATCCGAACACATCGCCACAAAACTGGAAAATCATATAACACATTGTTTGGTGAAGTATGAAAAGGAAGATATATTCTATAAAGCTGCATGTCAAAGGGAGCTACCTACACTGTGATAAAGAGATGCACATTCAGCAAGAGTGTTGCGCATACATTGGATGCTAATAAAGGAAAAACTAGAATTTTAACTCTGTTCTACATTGCAAGGAAATCGTAGTTGGTCTACTTGAGAAAAGTGCAGGTAAGAAACAAGAAAACATAAGATACCAAGGAGGTCATGAGCTCAAGAGACCATGCTGGATTCACAAGAAGCGATGGCATCATAGGAACTACTATGGAGCCGATTGTCCAGCCGATGACAAGAGCAGCAAATCTGGAAGAGATGGCATCAACAAAACCATAAGTAACAGAGCTGCAGTTACTTTCTATGTTAGAATTTGTGGAATTCTCGCTTACCCAGTAACAGAGGCTCTAACAACATTCTGCATCTTGTCATTAAGGAAGTAAATGCACGATCCAAATGAGAGTGCAACCTGCGGGTGGAACAAAAGCCAGACTGAGCATGAAAATGCACAGCTCTAAAAACACCAAGCACTTGAGCCTGCACACAGCCAGCATTTACTGCGACATATAGCTAGTATTCAAACTAGCAATGTAAAAAAAAAATTTATAAATTTTGCTAGCGCAAGGACCAATATTTTTGTTTTAAAAAAAACATGTTTAACGCATGTCTAAAATATGGATGCCAACACATATCATAAGCAGCTTCAAAAGTAAGTTTTTATGCTTTATTGAGGCTTCTCATGGAAAAGATATCTTACTAAGAAGCGCAGGCTGCAAAGAAATCTAGGAACATTTTCATGGTATGGCAGGCTACAAAGGCAGGTTAGAAAGATAAAATTATATGGTAAAACCTTAGAAGTCAAGAGCGGGGGGGCAGAGAGAGATCACCAATATCATATGAATGTACACAATAATGCTGCTGACATTTCAAAGTAGTATGAGGATTGGGTGAAGGAAGCAGAAGCACTTCAAGTTAAGTCTAAGAGTTCTGAAGCTCCTTCAAGTTATGCAAGTTAGAATGAACAGAATGACCTTGGCTTGGAGCTATAATGGAAGCTAAGAACCTTTGAAGTAACTAGTGCTTTAAAGTGAGGAACTGGTAAGGGTTAAATTTAACTTCTCCAGGTGGTTCAAATCACAAGTCAAGATACTTAAAGGAAGCAAATTAAAGAGAGACAAAACATACTTGGAAAGCAGGTCCATTCTCGCCCGAATTCATTATGCTCCATGCCCCCATGAAAGCAAAGAGGAATAGCCTCCTAAGGATCACACCCATTACGGGAACTTCAAGATAGCTAAGCACTGTTTTAAACCATGGAGGTGATTCCTCTACTTTTTTCTTCAACCTGCTTTTCAGATTAATTTTTGTTTTCCTCCGGGCTTTGAAACTAGCCATTAGTATCTTCTCATATGCAGCTTCAATAGACTCCACACTTACTCTCATGCCCAGCATATTGTTGCAAAAGAAAATTTCTTGCTGAAGTGATTTCTTCTTCTGAAGCATCAGGTGTTACACCCAGACGCTTGTAAGGATCCCAGACAAGCATTCGAGGAAACTTGGGAACATTTTCTGCATAAATTTGTTTATAAATCTAAGTACTTGTAAAGAAAGTGAAATTGAGTAAATTCATATCATTAACACTACACACACACACACACACACACAACACACACACACACACAATGGAGAATGCCAATTTGTTTTTATTTCATTTATTTCAAACTGGCATCATACAAAAGTGTGACAAGTGTGTCATGCCTCTGGAGGCCACATTAGATAGAAAGGGCAATCAACCAAACAAGAAGGATACAACATCTTTAAAAAACAGCATTGGCCACATCAAATTTGTAACTGGTCAATCAACATGTTCAGAGACTAAAGTCAGCATTTTCAGAAAGTACAGAGACAAATGAAAGCTTTCATCATTCAAGTGTCATGCTATTCCAGTGCTTCAGACTTCAAGCATTCAGGCATAACAGGAAGAATCAAAGTGAAAGTGAAGAGGTTCTCTTAGTAGAAGAAGAACAAGATGGCTCAAGGGGAGATGTACTATGAAGGTATTGTATAATAACAGAATACTCATGATGTTGGAAGGAAAATTTTACAGGATGGTAAGAGCTTACAGATTGAATTTCTAGGCAATCAGGAAATACGTTGTCCAAAATATGTCTAGTTGAAATTTGAATGTTGAAATGGAGGTGCAACAAAAACCGAACGCCAAAATAAGAAAAATAAGTGCATTCATGGGAAATTAGAGGCAGCATCAATTATGGAATGAGGAAAATCATTTTGAGGAGGTTTGGAAATGTATATTGGAGACTGGTGAATTCACCAGCTAGAAAAAAAAAAGTACTAGAATCATAGTTGATGGTGATCTAGGGTGGGCGAGAGGCATAGCAAAGGCACTCGTTCGGGAGCAAGGAATCTAAAATCAGTAACTGACCCATGTCAGCAATTCCAAATAGACCCATCCCCATGGAATTGCAATTCCAATGTTTGTTTTACTTGAAATATGTCGGGGAATAGATTGGGAATGTGCTTCCGTTGTTTGTTTGATCAGAAAGCATATGAATGGAGATGGAGAAGGAAAATAACTTTTAGCATCCCACCAAATCAGATGGCCCGCTCCAAAGTCCAAACAGAGCTGCACCCATTGAAATTAACTTTTTAATTCAAAAGCAGTCAATTCCAGCCCAATTTGTTGCCTTTGCTACAAATTGGTTTTTATGATTTTGGTACATTGCATAAGTTTCAGTGATCTGAATTTGGGCTCAAATCAATTCAAAACGAACAAGGGAAATACTATTCCCAAACAACACCCTCCCATGTACGCACTAGTGTTATTGTCAGTCCAATTCTACTCTTTTCCATCTCTTTACAGAGAAACAGACAGGATTAAGACTCTAAATAAAGGTGGCTACTTAGGAGAAGCCCCTTACCAGAGCTAAATGGAGAAAAAAGAATCCATATAGCCAGCCCCAAAATTGAGACAAAAGGCCTTTTTGTTATTGTTGCGGAGTGCACATACGCAAGTTGTTACACAAGGCCTATATTGCTTAAGAATCTTGAACTTGGCTCATATGCATGGATTTAGGGGCTCAGAAGCCATGTTGATGAATTTGCCTTCAAAAATGTTCTAGGACAAGAACAGATAATCACAAGTGAAACAAAACATATTAATATCAAGTTGACAGAGAAAGAGCAAACTCTCAATAATCAAGGTCATCATCATCTTCCTCTCGTTTTTTTTGTCAAATGGGGTTGGCTATACAGCATGATCATAGTCTAGAAAGTTCCAAAAAAGAAGTGTACAAGTCTTTACAACAGTGGCCAATCAGACATGACCACATTAAAGTTTTGCCAAGATCTTGGTCAAGGCAAAAGAGCAAGAGAGGCCTCACCATAAAACCTAGAGCCAGTTGGTGATATGAAAAACCTACTGGTCATGCAATTTAAAGTCATGCAACCAAGCAGAAATCCTCCAAATTTCCTATGACAAAAAACAAGTATAGACAAATTCTACAAGTAATTACATCCATCTCTAGTAATTACATCCATCTCTAAGGAACAATTGTAAACTAAAGAGCCAAATGGAACCACATTTCCCAGCAGTTCAAGAGTATGCAATTAGTGACAAAGCATGTGAGCATCTTCTAGGGTACAAGTCAGTCAAAATGATAGGAGTATGCAGACAAGATGTGCCACAAGGAATTGAGATGATCTGAGGTACAATACAAGCAAAAGAGCATATTAACACTTATCATTGAATGTGATTTATATTTCTGAAAAATCTAGAAAAAAGTGGCTACAGATGCATGGAAACCTGATGTACGAGTAAAACATGCCAGAGAAATATCTACTTATATTTATAGGCATTTTAGATGATGTAGATTTCATTTAACAGTGTCCATTTTCATTTTTGATTCTCTATGATATGATTTGAAGTGAGACTAACTGCCTCCCTCCCCCTTATCGTATTCTTTTATACAAGTATATTTATATATATGTATGCGTGTGTTGTCTGTGCAAACAACACCACCCCACCCCCGCGGCTAATAATCCCCATAACCATGATTAACTTTTTCAAAATATGTAGGAGGGATAAACTATCTTATGACATATGATTAGGGGTGCCACCGGATGCGGATATCCGCATCCGAATCCGCCTCCAAATCGGATACGGATATCATTTTTTCACATCCGTTAATACTCGTATCCGTATCCGTATCTAAAAGTTAGATTCGGATACGAATATGATAAAAGCAATATCTTATTCGTATCCGATCCGATATCTGAATGTTGGGTGCTTGATAATGATATACGTATGGAAGAGACTATTCTTCAATGGAATAAGACATTAGATTTTGATATTTTGAGTTGGTAAAAAAATAATAGTGGAAATGTATTTGATTCTTGTAAGAGTAGCACGAGATATTTTGAGTATATCGACATCAACTGTGGCATCCGAATCGGCATTTAGCACCGGAGGTCGTGTAAACCATTGCTATAAAAGCCGAATGACAATGGATACAGTGAACGTATTGATATATACGCAATAATATTCATAGTATATATCACATTTTATGTTGTTGTAGATGAGATAAAAAAATAATATAAGTTATCCGTTTAGTTTATCCTTAACCGTATCCATTTTTACATATTCAATCAGTATCCGCATCCGATCCGCTAATATCCGATTCATATCCGATGTCCGATTTTGGTGGATACGGATATCATTTTTTCACATCCGTCAATATTTGTATCTGTATCCGTATTCGAAGGTTAGGTGCGGATACGAATATGGTAAAGATAATATCCGATCTGTATCTGATCGATGGCACCCCTATATATGATACAGTGTACAATTCAGAAAAACTAGAAAAATGATTTGTGATATGTATCACAAAGTATACAGCAATAAAAACAAGCAAAAAAGGACATGGAGCTCAACCAAAAGCCATTCAGTTATTTATTGCCTGCATGGCTCTGATAAAAGATAGCAAAATCCTCCAACACCGTCCGAATGAATATAAAGAGGGGTTGGGATTAAGAGGGGTTAGTCAGCTCTCGAGTTGTCAAAGAGGCTTTTGGCACAAGAATTAGAATAACCCGCGCTCATGGTAAATTGAAAAACAAACCAGAACTATTCGTTGTGTTCATGTGAAAAACAAACAAGTGAATGGTATATTGAAGATGGTTATTGACTTTCCCTGTCGTCTATCCAATTTGGACACAACACGCACTCAGAATCTAAAACAGACCCAAAATTTATCTATCTCTAAAACTATCAACTCAATCCAAATCCTAAACCATCTCAATCAAATACTAGTTCTGAGATAAAATATATTTGCGAAAATCAAATAGATTCTAATACTAATTCACAACGAATTCCATGATTATTGTAAAATGTCATCACATTTCATGATAAAGAATGTTGAAACCAAGTTCTATTTTTTCATTAACTATCATTTTCTTCCACTCAAAGTAATGGCAATATAGTCTACTGTAATTATATAGATGAATTGAGTGACAGTGGCTAGTTTTAATGTTTTTTCCTATACTTCATAAAAAAGAAATCTCAGTTGTAATCATATATATGGCTGATGTAAGTATCCTTCGAGTTTTATCTTTTCTACCCGAAATGATCCTAGAAAGTAATGCGGAATCCAATTACAGATGCCAAACACGAAACAACATAATAAAAATAATTTCTTAAGAAACAGAAACATACAAAAAAATATTGTTCTTTATTGGCATGTGGAATTTTATTTTAATTAAAAGATAATTCTGAGCTAGAATTCCTCTTCTTAAAATTATTTGTTTAGGAAGGATGGGTCATTATGTTGCAAACCTAGGCAAACACCTTTGATTATGGTTGACTATCTAGTGATAGCTAGGGTTGTGAATAAGCTGGCGAAGCTCGAGGATCAGCTCGCGATCGGCTAGATAAAAGTGTGCTCAAGCTAGTTCATTGCTAAACTAAACAAGCTTGAACAAAATTTTACTCAACCTCAGTTATATAATTGAACGAACATGATCATAGCTAGGATGGGGCCGGGATCAAGCTCGTTTGTAGAGGCAACATAAGAGCTTGATAATGGGTCCTCAATATCTTCCAATATATTTTCCAATATGTTAATCTTTAAGATTATATATTTGTATGACTCAACTAACACAAAACCGATACCCCTCACACGTTGTGCACAATTTAGCATTAACCAAAAAGTACCTTTTCAAAATGTAGGACAAATAAAAAGAATAGTGTCAAGATCATTTTCTCTCTTCAAACCCCTAAATGTAAATGGGCTTGAGGTTTGGCTTGGGCTTGAACTTGTTAAAAGCTCTCTCGAGCTCGTTCATTTATGAAACAAACAAGGCATGAACAAAATGTTATGCTCGTTTGAACAAATGAATGGACATAAGCAATTTGAAGCTCAGCTTGTTCAACAGCCATATACATAGCTTACGAAGGAGTGGTACTTATCCATCATGTATTGTTTCTTTCTTTGTCAAGCGTTCCTTGGATATTTCCTATATTGGTTGGGTACAACAGTTGACCTTGTCTTTGTCTGCGTATGTTCCCATGTTCCCGGGACATACTAGGCATGCCTGAACGAAATTGTCTTGGCATGTTCATTGAGACTGTTTGTAAATTGAGATCGAACTGCATGGTAACTCAAATGAGTACATTGTATCCAAGCTATGGTGGTCCATAGTGGTAGGGACACCCAAATGAGTGTTAGCTAAAGTAATATGAAACTTGTTTCTCTTGCAGGGATTGTTGATGAGGACATCATGCCGCTCAGGGGCAGATTCGATCGAGTATACTTCAGGAAGCGACGCACTGGTGTTCTTTGGCTTTAGATTGGATTTGTTTCAGCTTTATTTGTAGTAGATGTTTTAGTTTTATGCTTTCTTTTGTGGACGTTTAGTACCACATCGGTTATTTCCCAGTAGTCCTCTTTTGTAAAGCCTATATAAGGCCTCCTAGACTATTGTATTGGAATTATTGAATGATTAAAATTTCCTCAAATTATCTGGCTTAATTCTTGAGTCTTTTTTGCTCTCGAGTTTTGGGGTGAGAAACCCGTGTAAGGGTGGAAACTCAAAATCTTATCTTGTCTCAATTTTAAATTTTGGTTACGATTTGAAGGTGATTGCGATCCAGGTTGGTATTACATCATTTTGGTATCAGAGCTTTAGTCTCAATCCCCTTCGAATTTTTCTCTTCCCAAATTCTAGATCTAGATCTCTAGATCTAGATCTACTTTGCCCAAAAAAAAAAGAAAAAAAACAGAACAGAAAAACAGGAAAAAAAGGAAAAACAGAAAAACAGAAGAAAAGAAGAAGGAAAAAAACAGGAAAAAACAGAATAACAAGAAAAAAGAAAAAAAGAAAAAAAAAGAAAAAAAATTACCGATTACTGTTCACGGTGAACAGTAATCACCCTGATTATTGTTCACGTGAACAGTAACCTCTTGGTTACTGTTCAGCCCCCCCAAAGCCCAACACTCGTCTGTTCTGAAGCCCGTTTCAGGCCCGTCCGGAGTCCGAATCGAGCTTCATCTGAAACAGTGAGTTGGTAGCTGAGCCCCGGAGTTACTGGTAAAGTTTTTGTAACTTTTTTTGAACAAATCTGATCTCTTCAAGCCTCTGTTTGGAGCCGGTACTGTTCCTTCAACAAAAGAGCAGACTTTCGAGGCCTCTTTTCCATTCCGATTTGAGCCTAGTTTGAGGCATCTTTCTTTCATTTCATACTACTGCTATTCTAGAACTTTGTGAGTAAGTTATTCTCTACGGTGTGGGTATTTCTCCGAAGAGTTTTGAGGAATTTTTGTGTCTGGGCGTGAACGACTCACCCCTCGGTGATAACCGAACTTGAGCTGAATTTTTAACTGTTAGATTACTTGCAATTACTATATGGATTGCTATAATTTGTTAGTTGAAATGTTATTTGCTTCGATCTAGTGGTTGCATTAGAATTTATCACTTTTCATCATTTTAAGAATGCATTTTTTTTGCATTTAGAACTTAAACTTTAAGGTGTTTTGTTCGTTTAGTGCATACATTTAGTTTACCTGATTCTAGGATTCTTCACTGCATCTGCTTGTTTACTTGAGTCATTATGACTAGTCAACATTATAGGGACCCTACGTAGATCAGCTACACAACCTCCATCAGGGTCATATATCCGTTCATGATTACATTGCCATATTTAAGGACTTAACCCATCGTAGTTAAGTGAGAGAGCACCATTCTGAGACTCTAACTAGGTTTGTTTGGGGTTTACGACCTAAAATAAAACGTGCTATGATTATTGGCCCCTATGACTTAGACGCTGTTGAAAATGCCTTTGATGTTGCATTAAAGTTGGATTTGACTTTCAAAACGTTAGTCAATGCTAAGGCTAAGTGTTATAAATGTGAGGGATATGGACATTATGATTATCAGTGTCCTTCAGAGAGTTAACATGTTAGAATTGTGTTTAGTGATGAAGTTGATGTCTCGAAGGTTATTGAGGAAGTCCACGTTCCTCCCAAGACTGTTAGTATAGACGCAACAGTTGGTCCCGACACACTGCTTATTGATGAAATTCACATGTCTAATAGTGTCAGTGATGACGTGAATGAGATAGTTGAGACTACTACATTGCATTTCCTGTTGCATACATTGATGATATCACTAGATCGATAGCAATTTACAATGATACCCACAAATTTGCTACGTACTGATATAGTACTTTGCAGGAATTTGTGGTTGATAATAAGGTGATGGTTATGAGTCGCTCTGAGGCTGTGAGAAAGTTACACGCTTGGCCTAAAGATTTCGATAGGGCTCTGAAGAGGACTGCTTCCATTGCTTGCGAGTTGGTTAGCCCATGGGATCCTGGTATTAGTTCGGTCTTCAGCAAGCGCCTTGGTCTACTCTCTATGTCTTAATCGAGTTGCCGTCTTTCACAGCCAACCCGTCACGGAGACCAGTTCCACCTCTACCACCATGGTGTCAACACGACGTACTAGTGATGCTGCCACGACCACCACCTTGGCCCGATTGATATGCTTCGTGAGGAAAGTCCTCACTCGATAGGGTCGGATTTCTCCCACCCCGGGGGAATTGATGAGGACATCACGCCAGTTGTCAGTTACCTTTTTTATGCCTTAGTTTATTTTGAGATGTATTTTGTTTATCTTTCTTTTAGTACCACATTGGTTATATCCGAGAAGTTCACTTTGTAAGAGCCTATATAAAGAGGCTCAACTTAATGAATAAGTAGACAATGATTAAATAAAACTTTTTCAGTTAAAATTTCAGAGCTCTTGGGTTCTTGAGATTGGGTGTGAAGCCCGTGGTGCAAGGGGTGTGAAGCCCGCGTAAGGGGTGCGAAGCCCAAAGTTATCTAGTTCTTTCTCCAACCCTAATCTCTCTTTTCATTTTATTTCTTGTAAAAGCCTAGTTTTTCCTTTTTATTTGTATTCGAAGGTGATTGCGTCCTGTATTGCATCAATTTTTGAAGTAACTTGTGACGCATCGGGACTGGCGATAGGTGGTGTACTCAGTCAGGAGAGCCACCCGGTTGCTTATTTCAACGAAAAACTAAATGATGCCCGGCAACGCTACTCCACATATGACAAGGAATTTTATGCAGTTATACAGGCTTTGCGCTACTGGAAACATTATCTGTTACCGCAGGAATTTGTGTTGTATTCAGATCATGAAGCGCTAAGGTATCTCAACTCCCAGAAGAGACTGAATGCGAGACATAGTAAATGGGTGGAGTTCCTACAGGACTACACTTTTGTTCTCAAACACAAAGCAGGCATCGAGAATAAGGTCGTTGATGCGCTGAGTCGACGTGTCACGATCTTGGTGGCAATGAGCACGGAAAGTGGTTGGATTCGAGAAGTTAAGAGAGGAGTATGATTCATGTCCCGATTTTGGGAAATTTTATGCCACGTTACGAGACGGCCCTGTTCGTGAGATGTACGGTTTTCTCCTTCAAGACGGTTATCTATTCAGATTTCGTAAGTTGTGTATTCCCCGTACGTCCCTCAGGGATTTTCTCTCTTGGGAAATACATGCTGGAGGTCTGACGAGACATTTCGGTCAGAACAAGACAATTAAGGTCGTTGAACACCGATTCTACTAGCCGAGTCTGAAAAGAGATGTCTCTAAAATAATTAGCCAATGTCGCACGTGCCAACTGGCCAAGCAACAAAAGCAGATTGCCGGACCTTACACTCCTCTTCCTGTACCTAATTGCCCCTGGCAAGACGTGAGCCTAGACTGCATACTAGGATTGCCAAAAACTCAAAAAAAGCACGACTCTATCCTAGTAGTAGTTGATCGATTCTCAAAAATGGCTCACTTTATCCCGTGTTCCAAGACCTCAGATGCGTCTCGAGTAGCTGTCTTATTCTTTGATAATATCGTTAAGTTGCACGGGATACCTAAAACTATGGTGTCCGATAGGGACGTTAAGTTTGTTAGCTACTTCTGGAAAACACTTTGGCATAAGATGGGCACCAAACTGAAATTCTCAACAGCCTTCCATCCACAGACATATGGCCAAACAGAGGTAGTAAACAGAACATTAGGAAATCTCCTTAGGTGTCTAGTTGGAGAAATTTGAAAACTTGGGATCTCATTTTGCCTATGACTGAATTTGCATATAATGGATCTGTCAATAGGACTACGGGTCTCAATCCTTTTGAAATAGTAAACGATTTTAAGCTCAGGCAACCAGTTAACTTAATTCCCATGGCTCATCATCATTCTAGGGTATCAGACTCAGCATCTGCATTTGCATCTCATATCCGTGCATTACATGAGGAGATCAGAGAAAAGATAATGAAAAATAATACTGATTATAAAGCTTCTGCAAATCTACATCGCCGATTAAGAACTTTTAATGTCGGAGATTATGTGATGGTCCGCATGCGACCCGAGCGGTTTCCATCAGGAACCGTGAAGAAATTACAAGCGCGAAGCGCAGGGCCATTTAAGATTCTCAAGAAAATCAATTCAAATGCTTATGTGGTGGATCTCCCACCTGACTTTGGCATCAGTTGCACTTTTAATGTTGAGGATTTGGTTCCATATAGAGGTACTTTTGATACCCATTCTGACCCATTCGTGGATGAGCCAAGCCAAGACCTTATTTCTGAGAGCCCCCCACTACCTCCACTTCTCCCTGAACTGTCCTATGCAACAGAAAATATAGATTCTATCTTGGATGATCAGATTATCTGTAACGCCCCGATCCTAAGGATACGGAGACGTTATGGTGACGTACATACGCGAGGTGCAAACACACTCACGAGTACGTTAAGCCTCAGTACAGGATATAACTTCCATATACACATGAGTTCCAGCATGAAATAAGTACAAGAATACCTGCAAAAAGAGGTCAGCGATCATAACAGATATGAAAAATGGAGACAAACAAGAGAACGAAAATAAAGCACTAAGATACCTAGGAATAGTCCCGATGAGGAATCTCTGATGTGACTCCAAGACACTATCTGATAATACGGTAGCTCGGATCTCCAACCTGGGCATGCAAACCCAGGGTCGTCAGAAAGCGACCTAGTGAGTGGTAAAAATGAAGGAGGCAATAACATGTACTATAGTAATACAAGCACAATAATAATGGATAATACATACTGTTGTAATAGTGATACCATATCCTAAGCATATCATAAGCAGATAAGTAGCAGCAGAAGTATCTAAACATGAAAGATATAAGCATGTTATCTTTTAATACCATCACTACCTAGCCGGTTATCATCTGGTCATGTCTTTAGGCGTGTCCGGTTTATATCATAAATACTGTCGTCTAGTGATGACGTGATAACAGTGACCATACAGGTGGGCATATGCAATATGAACATGCAGGTGGGCATATGAAAACAGAATAGATGTAATACAGAACATGTGGAGTACACCACCACAGAAAGTATAACATGTGTCAGGTAAAGTAACAAGTATACAGGTAACAGGATATCGGATAAAGTAGCATGAATAATAACAAGATAGCATACATGTACCAGGCATGTCATGAGATTTATACAATAGTAGCAATCAGTACCACCTGGTATTTTAATCAATCTCTTCCAGTGTCCCATACCACTGGCAGTTCATACTGGAGCCCGCTCTCCAGTCGAACCCATCCGGACATGGCCTACGGGTACCATTATCCAAACGAGAGAGTGATCAAATAACAAGTGTTCCCGACGTCTACTATTGTGTATACTGTTTTATTATGTTACTTGGAAACTCATGGTCGAGGAGTTCTTATCGGGTAGGTGTATCCCGTGCATACCCGGGATCACGGCCTTAAATAAGCCCCTGGCTGCTAGACCAGGGCCCTCCGCTAAGAGGGGAGCATGAATCAAGTAACAAGAGCTCATGGAGCAATTGGTAGGTAGCACTACCGTCCCCTGCAGTGGGAAAACATATGGATCCAGTACATCACCCAATAAGATCTAATCAACCGTCAAGTCTCCCCATACCCAAGTTAGCTTTATGATCTTTTATATCAAGTATACAATGTAACAAGAATAACTACTGTACATGATACGGGTAACATGATAACTGGATCAGAGTTCTGTTATAGCATAGAACAATATAACGAGAAACGGGAACAATATAACATGAACAATATAACGGGAAACATGAACAATAGATGTGGAAGTCCACATATAGCATATCAACAGTTCTCATGTCCAGTAACGGGTATATCCGTATCAGTAACAAGAAACAATCATATAACATGAATACGATAACATGGAACAATAATACATGTAATATGCACGGTGATCCATATGACAAGAATAATTAAATCATGTATGCACGTGTAACAGTGATATGCCAAGAATCCATGTAATGATGATAACGGTATATGATATGACGGTATGCCGTGAAGTGGTATACATGAATACGAACGTGAGACGTGTCATAGTATCTGTGCAATCTGTACAAGTAATACCAATGGGCAATGTCTAATATCATGTACAGCGAACTATCGTATCAGTATAAGGATGAAAACAATAATATGACATGCGGTACTTATCCTTATACTAGTGGAACATAAATGTGTGGCCAGAATCCATGTAATACCAGTGGTCCGTGTACCATGTACTATCATGTCCTGTGACTTACCGTAACGGTGTCTAGCATGCATGTCTAGTGACAGTGTAGTGTCATCGTATATCTGTTGCTCAGTATGCATGTCCCGTGACTGTGCTACAATACATGTCATAAGAATGTACATGAAGATGGTGATATAGTGGCCTGAGTATCAGTGACGATGTAGGTATAATGACTGGGTCCGAGTGGTCTATGCCAGTATTTCTTATTACTACAATTGTCTCGCTATATTATATTACATCAGGAAATACCTAACAATCTTACAGGAATCACCTACTACAATGGGTGTCCAACAAGTACCAGTTAATAATTAATTATTATCGTCTTTTATCCAGAATCCAGATATATCATTCAATGTCACTAAACATGATAAAATAGAATTTATAAAAGAAAAACACTCACAAACTGGTTATAGGCCTGCAGCTCTCTTTTCCACGATCGCAACGGATTCAGAATCGTCCAAATCGGAGTCCGGATGCTCCCGATATCGCCCAAATACTTTATTGGGTTTCGGATGCGGGTTTGGGCCCATAACGGGTCGGGTCCAGATCCATAACCCAAACCCATTAACTTAAGTTAAATGGGTTATAGGGTTAACGGGTCGGGTTGGAGGAATTATTGGGTTTTGGGGTTTCAAATAACCCAAATGGGTTATTGGGTTCACACCCATTTAAGGGGTGTGAACCCATAAGGGAGGTGGCGGCAGCAGCAGCTTGCTGCTGCTGCTCCCGCGCGGCCAGCTGGCCGGCGGCGGCGACCGGCCTGCCGGCGGCGATCCCGGCCGCCGGCGGCCCCGAGTGTGAGAGAGAGAGGTGAGGGAGAGAGAGAGGGAAAAATGGGAGAAAGGAAAAGAAAAAGAAGAAAAAGAAAGAAACAGAGGAAGAAGAAGAAGAAGAGGAAGAAAAGAAGAAAGAAAAGAAAAGAAAAGAAAAGGAGGGGGCGGCGGCGGCGCCGGCCGTGGGTTGCGGCGGCGCGGCAGTGGGCGCACAGCGGTGGTGCGCCGGCCACCGGCCGCCGGCGGTGGGTCGGGTCCGCCTGGACACAAGAGAGAGAGAGAGAGAGATGAAGAGAGAGAGAGGGTTTGGAGAGTGAGAGAGAGAGAATAAAGGGGAGAGAGATGGGGGGATTTAAAAGGGGGGAAAGGTCGGTGGTATTGGTGGTGGGAAGAATGGAGAAGAGTGGAGAAGAAGGAAAAGAAAAGAAAAGAAAAAGAAAAAGAAAAATATATTTTATTATTATATATTGGCCCAAAATTTGACCAGCTCCGAACGGTGCCAAAAATTACAAAAAATAGAGAATATTATCCTGAGAGGGAATATAAAAACGGTTTGAAGAAACTCCATCCGGTTTGCAAATTAAAAATTCCGGAGTGTCTCGCCGATACGGGCGACACCGGTTTGACCAGATTTTTGATAAATTCTGAAAAATCTCCAAAAATACCCTAATATAGATAATACGATTCTAAGACATCTAGTGAAAGCGGATTCTCAAAATTCTATTCCGTTTGTGAAATAAAAATCGTAAAGCAGATTATCGGTATCGGTCGACACCGATTCCGGAGATTTTCCAAAATAATCCAGAAAAATTTCAGAAAATCCTGAAAAATCTAAAATATTAAAAAATAATTTTTGAAACTGAAATCAGCTCAATCGGACTACCACGGAGGTCAAATCAATTTTGTACGTCGTATCGCGTACCGATACGGTGATACGTACACCGGGAAGCAGGGGGTTACATTATCTCTACTAGAGATCGAGGGACGCGACGCTATCTCATTAAGTGGACGGGAAAACCTGATTCAGAAAATTCTTGGATTACCGAGGAAGACCTCTAGCATCTTGATCCTGTTCGACTGGAGCGCTATCATAGCCAGCAGCAGTTCTGTCCCCCACACTCGACAGAGTCGAGTCCTTTCCACCCAGGGGGAATTGATGAGGACATCATGCCGCTCAGGGGCAGATTCGATCAAGTATACTTCAAGAAGCGACGCACTGGTGTTCTTTGCCTTTAGATTGGATTTGTTTCAGCTTTATTTGTAGTAGATGTTTTAGTTTTATTTGTTTTCTTTTGTGGACGTTTAGTACCACATCGGTTATTTCCCAGTAGTCCTCTTTTGTAAAGCCTATATAAGGCCCCCTAGATTATTGTATTGGAATTATTGAATGATTAAAATTTCCTCAAATTATCTGGCTTAATTCTTGAGTCTTTTTTGCTCTCGAGTTTTGGGGTGAGAAACCGTGTAAGGGGTGGAAACCCAAAATCTTATCTTGTCTCAATTTTAAATTTTGGTTACGATTTGAAGGTGATTGCGATCCAGGTTGGTATTACATCAATTATAGGTTTGCATTTTTCCATTTGCAACAGTGAGGGGATTTTTGAATTAAAAAATTCAAGGGCACACAATTTCGAGATTATTATGCAAACAGTTGAGTTCATGACGTGCAAGACTATTAGCAGTTTGTGGAGTCTTGTGTGCGTATGCAACAAGAGAAGCAATTAGCATTGCTAAGGCATTGTTTCTCACATTCAGGGAGTTGTTTCTTCCTCCACGAGTCTTTCTTTCCCAAATGTAGGGCATCCACTCCTTTCTTTAGGGTGAATCTTTGTAGTCTTCCTGCTCCCTCTTGATGTAAACCTATGACCCCCACCCCACCCACCCCAAAAAAAAAAAAAAAAAAAAACACACACACACACATCCCAAGATTTGAACCTTCTATTCAGACAAAATGTCGATGATTCTCATAAGTAATGTAAACATTACATTTCAACCAGAACTATCAAAGTTATGTTATTCACAATGCTTAAAAGGTATATAGAAAAATGGAAAAAGATAATTTTCTTCGCAATGTGGTACCCTTGGTATGTTGGTCTTTGTTTGTTCCTTAGAGCTGAAAGTAAGTATAAAGCAAAACAATCATCTTCCAATTCTTAGCCCGAATTTTCCCAATTTAAAGGTTGGTGGCAAGTTTACAGCCGGACCTTATTTGGTAAAATCCTTCGTAGAAATCATTATGCCTCCATTTTAGTACATGTGCGCATCAATTTCAATGGCAATGAGCCTTAGGTCATTACATATCTTTTATATGAATGTAGCAAAGATGTAACTTTAGGGCACCGATAATTTCAACAATAATCTTGGCAAGCAGCATAGAGAAAACTAAAATGATTCACTAAACCTTCAAGAAGTCTCTATCCATAACCAAGCCTTAATCCTAACCATCCTAACCACCACACAGAATTCCAAATTCAACAACTGCCCGTGAAAAAGAAAATCAAGAAAGATAATTTCATCAACTGGTCAACTTAATTTTACTAATAAACCATCGAAATCTTACCATAGTTATAGCTGCCTCCAAGCGAAACATCCATCGAGCACCTCGGGCTCCTCACGCTTCTCGGGTTCCGTGGACGCACAAATTTTACTCGGCTCTTCTCATCCGAACTACTGCACAGAAAAAAAAAAAGTTTCAAAAAATAAAAGCACGAAATGGAGTTCTGAGAAGAGATTAAGGGATTCAAAATAAAGATAAAGAAAGGGGAAACAAGGGGCTTACAGCGGCCGAGGGTCGAGGAGAGGGCGAGAGGTGAAGATTGTGGCTTTTGAGAGGAGGAGGGATTCCATTTTTTGAAGAGGATGATGAAGAGACGAGAAATCCCTAAAACCTGCAACTTTTTCTTTTTGAAGATCAAAGAGAAGAAGGAAGAGGAGAAGCAAAGAACAAGGTGGGAACGAATATTGCCACCCACCCAATCGATGAGGGCACCCGCCAGTTTAAGCCAGCCACCCAAGCGGGAACGGACATTGCCACTCAAAAAAATGAGAAAGGCACCTCACGAATATTTACAAGTTTCGTTATTTCTTTTTATAATTTTAATCATGATGAAATGTTAAAGCCCTTCTTTTTCCTCCTTCTTTCCTCCCTCTTCTTACTCCTTCGTCGCCTTCCACGACGACCCACCCCCTCCCCCGACCTCCCCATCCCCTCCCCCTCCTTCCCACCTCCTTCCTTACCCTCTCCCTCTCCTCCGACCTCTCCCCTCCACGGCGCTCCCCCTGCCCTCCCCCTCTCCCCTCGTTATTCGACCATCCCGGTTGAACTGAGAAATCTTTGTTCGATCGGAGTTGGTTATACAGAGGTCAAGGGGGGAGGAGTGGGAGGGCATAGGGAGTGCCGGGGGGGAGGAGGAAAAGGGCGACTGAGAGGAGGGGTGCAGGGAGGGGGAGGAGGGGGTTCATCGGTGGGTCGCGAGGAGGAGGGGAGAGGTCAGTTGGGGGGTCACCAGTTGGCCTGGGAAGGGAGGCCGATCGCTGACGAGGAAGGGAGAGGAGGAGGAGAAGAGGGCACTTTTGCCATTTTTTATTTTTTGCGGGGGGCTTTATCAAATTTGTGGGTGTCATGATTTATCAGGTGCCCTTCTCATTTTTTGGGGGTGGCAATATCTGCTCCTCCGCCAAAGTGATCAAGGCACTCATCAAAGTTTTTTTGAAAATGACCAAAGTGCCTCTCTCCCTCCTCCTTCCTCCATCTTCCCCTCCCCGTCTCCCTCGCTTTCCCGGAGACACCCTTCCTCGGCAACCCCATCCCCCTTCCCCGACGACCCCCTCCCACCATCTCTCCCTCCTCCCTCCCCCACCTCTGTTCTGTCAACTCAGGCCGAATAGAGGTATCCTTATTCAGCCGAAGGCCGAACGAAGATCACCTCTGTTCGGTTGACTCTAGCCAAACGAGGATATGTAAACCGAACAAAGGTCGGAGGGAGGAGGAGAGACCCGGGGGAGGCGGGGGCGGTGCTCGCGGGGAGGTGGGGCAGGCGGGAGGGCAGCCGAGGAGGGAGGAGGTGGGGAGGAAGGCGGGAGTCGCTATCATTCGTCGGAAAAGAAAGAAAGATAAGAAAGAAGAGGGAGAGAAGAAGGAGAAGAGGCATTTTTGACATTTCCACGAAGGATAACTATATCGGGGAGGAAGCCGAAGGATAACTATATCAAAAAAATAATGGCACACTTGTAAATAGGGAGCGGATATCGCCACTCCTAAAAATGAGAAAGGCAGCCTACAAATAATTACAAGTGTGCCATTATAATTTTGGACATCGCTACCCTCGTGGAAAAGACTAAAACACCATTTATTTTTTCTATCCTCTTCTTCCCCGGCAAACCTCCCCGGCCGGTGCTGCCCCTCCTCTACCTCCTTCCACAACCTCTCCCCTCCCGCACTCCTCCCCCTCCTCCCAGCCGCCCTCTCCCTCCACCTCCTTCCCCGACCTTCCCCCTCCTTCCCCGACCTCCATACCTCCTTCACCGATCTCCCCCTCCTCCCCCCTCCCCGTCGTTGTTCGGCCATCCCGACCGAACAGAGAAACCTCTGTTCAGTCAACTCTGACAGAACAGAGATTTCTTTGTTTAATCTGAATAACCGAACAACAAGGAGGGAAGGGAGCGCCGGGGGGATGGAGAGGGGAAGGGGGGTAGGCGACTGGGAGGGGGAGGAGGAGGGAAGGAGGGCGGCTGGGAGGGGGAGGGGGAGGGGGTTGCCGGTGGGTTGTGGGGAGGAGGTCGGGCCGGAGGGGTCACCAGTTGGCCGGGGAGGAGGGGAGGCCGATCGTCGATGAGGAAGGGGGGAGGAGGAGGAGAATTGGACAATTTTGCTATTTTTTATTTTTGAGGGGCTTTTATCAAATTTGTGGGAGCCCTAATCTATGGGGTGCCCTTATCATTTTTTTGGGTGGCAATATCTGCTCCCTTGTAGATATTTGATATGCCCCTTCATTGTTTTTTGGGGGTGGCAATATCCGTTCCCGATTTTAAGATTGGTTCGGTAGGCTGATTGATTTGGATTGGGTCAAATTTTAAATGCAAATCCAAATTGGCTGGGCTTTGGATCAATGAGCTAGTCCCGGTCCGCCTGAAGGGGATTATGTTCAAGTTGGATCTTTCGTCTGTTGAGAAGTGAAAATTTTGGTGTTTTAAAAGTTTTGTGATACAGATTCAAGGCTTAAAACATTATTTCATAGGCTTGAAACTTGGAAATTTGAATATGCTAGATAAAGTCTCAAAATTGTAAAATAAATGGATCGTAATACTAACATGATTAGCATTCTCATAATTGGATATTTTTAGCATGCAATGCGAATGAAGTAGAAAAATAATGTTTCAGAGTGATTTTCATAGGTTATATAAAAAGGATATATTATTGGAAATATATTCCAACAAAGGGAACCCAAGGACCATACTTTTCTCTAATTTGAGTTTAGCTCAAGTCTCCAATAAATTCGAGGACATACTCGAAGAAATTTTGATCAACGGTTGGAATGGTTTGTGGATTCTGAATTGAACCTTCTAATTTATATGTTATTTGTTTATCTACTAGTGACACTAAAATGACGAGATTTACATGGGATGATGAGATATTGGAGGTAGCCTACATTTGCTTAAAGAAAAGTGATAAACATAATTGATGAGGGGTTCGCGATAATGTTAAAGTCGTTTGTTTCCTCTTAGATGACTACGGTGACAAAGAATGCAATTTTGTCCAATTCAGGGACTCAATTGGAAATCGATAATGAAATTAGAGCGGTGGCAAACTCAAATACATGTAACTGTGAATAAATTAATATTACTGAATTGTATAATAAGTTATAAAATTCGATCATAACTAGTTTGTTTTGTTTTTTGAAGTAACGTATTTTGTTAATTTCCGAGCATAATTCTTTTCCATTGGGTCTTTTAGCTTATTGATTCACATGGACTTGATTTTATTCATGAATCAATCTTGGGTGGGTATAATCATCCCACAATTGAAAATACTAGCTAGTAGCCCCGCTATTAGCGGGGGTTGAGGCAAATTGTTGAACTCATTATTTTAATGGAACTTTTGAAAGATTAAAAATAATTATATAGATATTTATATTTATTTAATAACACTCATAAATTATAATTAATTAAATTGTTTGTGTTGTAATAAATTATGTTAATAAATAAATCATATTATTCTCCAATGTTCAATAAACATTTTGCTATGTAAAATATGTATTTCAAATAAATAAATTATATATTTTACAAATACATACATGTGTATGTATTTATGTATTTTTCTGGGAATATGTATGCATGAACAATATTGATAAATAAAATTTACACATAATTTTTTATTTAAAAATATTTTTTGGTTAGAAATATTGCTATAAAATATTTGTGATGTGTGTGAATATGTAATGTTTCTATTCTGTAATACTAATTAATAATAATAATGTTAATAATAACAATAATAACTTACAATTATTTTTAATATTTTTAGCCCATACATATGAGATCGGCCCACTCTCTTTTTGCCTCTCTTTTTCTCTAATTTTCTTTGAATCAAACTCAAGAGGCCCAGCCCAATTCCTTTATTTCTTTTCTATTTCTCTTTTTTTTCCCTCATTTCTCTCTCTTCTCAAGCTTCCCCCTGCTGCTAACCAAACTCTTGTGCATGCCCTTCGCGGCCACCATCGTCTCATCTTTGTTTCAAAATTTTTGAAAAATCAAAAGAAAACAAGTTTTGAGATTCTAGTTCTTAATCAAAATTTATATATCTTATATAGAGTTTTTTCCAAGTATTTTCTTTGTATTTTCTTTCCTAAAACACTTTGTTTTCTCACACTTAAGCTATTAATTCTATACCTATCTATAAGATTTTGTTTTTGTGAGAAAAATTATTTGTGATCTTTTAAGATCACCAAGAGAGATTGTTTGTGATATTTGTGATCACCAAATGTATTTTTCTTTACTTTCTGCTTGGCTTAGTGCCCACCTCTTGTGTCGAGGTTTATGTATTGAGAGGAGTTATGTACTCTCGCTGTTGAGTTATAATTTCTTGGTGGAGGTCCTTTTGTGGAAGGTCCTGTGTGGACATAGTAAAAATCCTTCTGTGTGATGGCTGGGACGTAAAGCAGTGACTTGAATATCGAAACATATCTTAGTGTTTGTGGTTGATCCACTATCTCTCAACTCTATCTCTCTTATATCTTGCATTGCTTTCTATTGTTCATATTTATATACTAGATATAGTTTGTGTATGCCCACACTCATGTTCAACTAAAAGAGCTTTTAAAGCACCTCAACTCTTAATCTAGAGGAATCTAGAGAAGTAGTTTCAGAGTCCTTCACAGGGAATTCAGGCTCACTCTTGGTTACACTTAGTGTATTTACAATTAAGTTTTTAATTTCACATTATTTGCCCTAAATTAGCTACTACACCTATTCACCCCTCCTCTAGGTGTATTTCAATCTAAATGCATTTTTTGAATTTTTTGAAAATCCACCGATTTTGGTGTCGGCCGGTATCACCGGTGGATTTTAAGATTTTTAAATTTAAAAGTCAGATTGAATTTCTTGAATCCGATTGAACCATGCATCTTAAAATAATATTTTTTATTTTTGAGAATTTTGGGAATGCTTCTGAAACAGTCAATTTTTACCCTATTTAAATAATATTATTTCTCCTCTTTCTTTTTTCTTTCTCTTCTTCTCCTTTCCCTTCTCCCACGTGGATTGACCACACCCATCACCTGCCCATCCCCCATCCTGCCACCTCCCTTTCTTTAATTTTAATAATTTATCCTTTTTAAAGAAAAAAATCAAGTATTCTCACTCTCATTTACTTTTCCCCTTACTCCTTCCCTCCCCCCCTCCTTGGTCGACGGCAGTCCAGCACCACCGCCATCATCGCTGCAAGAGCCCCCTCCGGCCATCTCCTCCACCAAGCCACCCTATTTGTAACGCCCCGATCCCGTAGGTACGGGGACGTTATGGCGACGTACATACGCGAGGTGAAAACACGCTCACGCGTACGTTAAGCCTCAGTACAGTACATACCCGCCATATAGTCATGAGTCCCAGCATGAAATAAGTACAAGAATACCTGCAGAAAGAGGTCAGTGATCATAACAGATATGAAAAAGGGAGCCAAATGAATAACAGAAATAAATCATAATGATACCTATGTAGGGTCTCGATGAGGAATCTCCTATGTGACTCCAAGGTGCTTTCGATATGCGGATCTCCAAATCTGGGTACGCAAACCCAGGGTCGTCAGAAAGCGACCTAGTGAGTGGTAAAATGAAGGAGGCAGTAATATATACTATAGTACTACAAGCACGATACTAATATATAATGATGTGGTAAAAATGATACCATATAATAATCAGTAGAAATATATAAACATGAAAGTAATGAAAAGATATAAACATGTCATCTTTTAATACTATCACTACCTAGCCGGTTATCATCTGGTCCTATCTATAGTCGTGTCCAGTTTATATATAATATATAATAAATAAGATTATCTAGTGGTGACATGAACATGGTCGTAGTGACGTGATAGAGGTGAACATGCAGGTGAGTATATTTCTGTACAATACAATATACGCAATGCAGATAATAAAGTATACATGCGCGTGAGTAGTAGAGCACCATAGAAAGTGTAACAGGAAACATGTACGGTATCGATGTATACATGTAACATGATAGCAGATAAATGATCAGGAACAGTAACAAGTACAACTAAACATGTAGCAGGCAGGTCATGTCAAAGTCATGTTATTTATACAATAGTAGCAATCAGTATCACCTGCTATTTTAATTACTCTCTTCCAGTATCCCATACCACTGGCAGTTCATACTGGAGCCCGCACTCCAGTCGAACTCATCCGGACATGGCCTACGGGTACCATTATCCAAACGAGAGAGTAACCAAATAACAAGTGTTCCCGACGTCACTATTGTGTATACTGTTTTATTATGTTAATTGGAAACTCGTGGTCGAAGAGTTCTTATCGGGTAGGTGTATCCCGTGCATACCCGGGATCACGGCCTTTATCAGACCCCTGGCTGCTGAGACCAGGGCCCTCCGCTAAGAGGGGAACAATAATGAAGTAACAATAGCTCATGGAGCAATTGGTAGGAAGCACTACCATCCCCTACAGTGGGAGAACAATATGGATCCAATACATCACCCGATAAGATCTAATCAACCGTCAAGTCTCCCCATACCCCAGTTATCATTATGATCTGTTATATCAAGTATACAATGTAACAAGAACAACTACTGTACATGATATCTATTGATAGCGTAGAACAATATAACGAGAATCGGAAACAATATATCGGGAACAATATTACAGGAACAATATACCATAAACAATATCCCGGTAAACGGGAACAACAGATGTGGGATTCCCACGTATCGCATATCAACAGCTCGCATGTCCAGTAACAGGAATATCCATATCAATAACATGAAGCAATCATGTAACATGAATACAGTAACATGGTACAATAATACATGTAATATAAACGGGGATCCATATGACAAGAATAATGCATGTGTGGCCGTGATGTGTAAACATGACATGCACGTGTAACAGTAATATGTAAGCATAACAAGCACGTGTAATAGTGATAATGCGGTAGTCCGTGCATGGGTATATCCGTGTACCAGTGGAATGCCTATGAGTAGCACTAATCCGTATAATCGATCTATGTCTCACTAGTCCATGTCATATCAGTGGTCAGTGTATTATCATGTCAAGTACACTACCATAGTCGTGTAATGCTGATACCGGTGCATGTACTAACGGTGTCCAATAGTCATGTCAAGTATAGTGTCATCGAGTACCATGAATTAGTATACCTGTGACGATAGTTATCTAACTGTGAACTATTACATGAAGTAAGAGTATCCACTAATATGGTGACCTAGTGGCTCGTGAGTCAGTGGTGATACCGGCATGATATCTGTGGTCAAGTTGTCTATGTCTATATTTCTTGTTTCTACAATTGTCTCCCTCTATTATGTTACATCAGGAAATACCTAACTATATTACATGAATCATCTATTACAATGGGTGTTCAACATGTATCAATTAATAATGAATTATTACCGTCTTTTATCCATAATCCAGCTATATCAATCAATGTCTAGATTAAACATGGTAAAATATAAATTATAAAAGAAAAACACTCACAAACTGGCTACAGGACTGTAGCTCTCGTTCCCACGATCGCAACGGATCCAGAATCGCCCGAATCGGAGTCCGGATGCTCCAGATATCGCCCGAATACCCAAAACCGAGAGAAAAGGTTAGATATGTAATAAACTGAAATGTTCAGGGGGCTAATTGTAATTTTGCAGGGGCCTAAAAGTAATTAATAATTTTACAGGGGCTAAAATGTAATTTTACCTTTAATGGGTCGGGTCCGGGTATAAACGGGTCGGGTTTGGGTTGAACCCGAACCCAAACCCAATTGGGTTTCTCCCCCAAGTGCCTGGCGGCAGCAGCAGCTGCTGCCGCCGCCGCCCACGGCCGCTGCGGCTGGCGCGGCCACCGCCGCCCAGCCGCGCGGTGGCGCAGCCGGCTCCCCGGCGCCGGCGCCGCTCCGGCGATGCTCCGGCGCTGATCTGACCTTGCAGCGAGAGAGTGAGAGAACAGTGGGGGAGAGAGGGAGATGGGGGCCCCCTCCCCCAACACCGGCCCGGCGCCGGCCGGCCCACGGCGCCGCCGGCGCCCGGCCGCCGGTCAGACCACCGGAAAAAGAGAGAGGGACATGGAGATTAAAGGATCACTGGCTGGTGCAGCCCTTTGAGAGAACCAGAACCAGAATCTAATCCAGAGAGAGAGGAGAGAGAGAGAGTTTGAGAGAGAGAGAGATAATTGTGAAAGAGAGAGAGAGAGAGTTTGGGAGAGAGAGAGAGAATAGAGGAGAGAGAGAGAGGAGGGAGGATTTAAAAAGGGAGAGAGAGGCGGTGGGTATACAGTGAGGCGGTGGAGAGGAAATCGCTGGAAAGAAGGAGAAGAAAGGAGAAGAAAAGAAGAAAAGAAAGAAAGAAAAAGTTAAATAAAAATAATATTTTATTATTATAATATTGGCTCAATATTCGACGATCTCCGAACGGTACCCAAAAATTACAGAAAATAGAGAATAATACGCTGAGACGTAATATGAAGACGGTTTGTCAAAACTCAATCCGATTTGCAAATTAAAAATCCCGAAAGCTGTCGCCGATACGGGCTACACCGGTTTGGCCGGATTTTCGATAAATTCAGAAAAAATCCCCAACAATACCCTAACGTAGAGAATACGATTCTAAGACACTTGGAGAAAGCGGATTCTCAAAATTCTACTCCGTTTGTGAGATAAAAATCGAAAGGCCGGTAATCGGTATCGGTCGACACCGACTACGGAGATTTTCCAAAATAATCCAGAAAAATTCCAGAAAATCCTGAAAAATCTACAATATTAGAAAATGATTTTTGAAACTGAAATCAGGTCAATCGGAATACTACAGAGGTCAAATCAAATTTGTACGTACTATCGCGTACAGATACGGTGATACGTACACCGGGGATCAGGGTGTTACACTATTATCTCCCATTCCAATTTTATCTCCAACAACAACTACTACATTAACTTCAACATCATCATCTTCACCACCATTCACCACCACCACCTTCTTCCTTCTCTTCCACCATGGCCGGCGACCGCCACCACCACCTAGGGCCGGCCACCTTCCCCCCAAGTCCACCTTCCCTCTTCTCCACTTCTTTCTCTTCAATTAATATCTCCCCTTCTCTAATTCCCCAGAACCCATCACCACCACCTTCATCTTCTTTTTCAATCCTCCATCAATCCTCCATCATTTCCTCCACTTTCACCACCCAACCACCATCTCCACCTCCTCCTCCAACTCACCAACACCATCACCTTTCCATTACCACCACCAACAACAACACCCATCAACAATCATAATAACAACAACCAACAACACCACCTCCCCTCCCCCTCTCTCCTGCACCCCAGGGTAGGGGTAAGCAAAGTTCGGTTATAACCGAAATAATTGATCAAAAACCGAACCCCGAACCCGAATCGAACCGAACCGAACCGCACTAATTCGGTCGGGTTTCGGTTTTGTGTTCCAAAAATCGAACCCGATCGAACTGAACCGAATCTCTCACCCTATATATCATCCTACTCAAATTCAATTTAGTGAATCATATAGTTCATAATAAAAACTGGTGGAAGCTGATCTCATTACTTTTAGTAATACCATCTTTTTTATGTTGTATATGTGAAAGCTATGTTAAATACACCATCACAATTGAGAATAATATTTATATTAATATAGTTTTATTTCATTCTTATCATTAAAAGTTAGTAATAATTATATGAGCTTTGATATTAAGAGCTCAAATACAATATAAAAGTTTTAGAATATGAAATTTGCAATTCACATTAAGTTTAAGGTGTTTTCCTTATTTCTAATTTGGGTAATGGATATTTGAGATTAGAATATTAAAGGATGATAATATAATGGTGATTAAAAATGCAAGAAATGATAACAATATATTGGCCTAACTGAAAAAACCAAAAAACCGAATCGAATTGAGTCAATTCGGTTCGGTTCGGTTACTAAGTCTAATCGGTTCGGTTCGGTTTTGTAAAAATTAGCAAAAACCGAACCGAACCAACCGATGCTCACCCCTACCCCAGGGGCGTCGCCGGCCGCCCCGCCCGGCCCTGGCCGCTGGCAGCAGCCAGCAGCCACCGGCCAACCTCCCCCTTCTCTCTCTCTCTCTTCTTTTTTCTTTTCTCTCTTTCTTTATATCTTTTTTTTCCTTCCCTGTTTTCTTCTTCCCTTATCTTTCCTTTTTCTTCCTTTACAACACCTCCCCCCGGCGTAGCTGTCTCTCTCTCCTCCCTCACTTTCTATCTCTTTTCCTTTATCTCTCTCTCTCCATTATTTCTCTCTCTTTCATACTTTTATCTCTCCTCTCTCCCCCATTCATTCTCTCTAAAAAAATTATATTTATATATTTTAATATGGATTGGTGGCATGCACGTGTTTTTGGTGTTCTGTGATTTTACGATGATTTTTCGATGATTTAGGCGAGTACCTTTTCTGAGATATGCTATTCTAGCTTTTAATACATGATGCATCGTTATGCGAGTTGATATATGATATGCGAGTATTTTTTTAATATTAACATGTTATACAAATCATGTTGGTCGTTATTATAATTCATTGAACTGGTATTATACTTGTATTGGGTATGCCTAGACACGCTCCCGCTCCGCTCGGCTTCGCATAGCTAATTAATAGATTAATTTATTATTATCATAAATATGATTGTGAAGAGTTTGAAATGTTTAACTATACTGTTCTTATGTATCAAGTTACATGATTGCCTGACATATGATATTGTGGCTCTGTATTCAACTTACTTTACACCGATAGATTAAGAACCCGACGCTGATACTTGACACCTAATATCTGACACCTACGATTGATATACTATCACTTGGTACTGATACACCTGACCTGATGTTGTTACACCTGATTGGATACTATCACACCTGACACCTGATTATATTTATGGGGACTTAACTTAATTATTATACTGCTACCAGACATCTGGTACTTCTAAACTCCTGTATTCCTGAACCCCTGGAATAAGGAGACTCCTGATACACACTCCTGTTGATCCCCGTAATTGGCCAATCATAGATATTGGATTACTTGTGTACAAGCTGTGGACATTATCACTAGACAATATATAATAAAGTACTCAACTTACACTGGGGTGGGGGAAACTGATGGATACTGGTATGATATCATATTTATAATGGTGGATATCTCTGAAGTGTTGTGTGGGGCGCGTAATGATATGTCACCGGAAGCAGTAGCCTAATCTCTGAAGTGTTGTGTGGGGCACGTAATGGTAAGTCCCCGGAAGCAGTAGCCTAATCTCTGAAGTGTTGTGTGGGGCGCGTAATGATAAATCCTTGAAAGCAGTAGCCTAATCTCTGAAGTGTTGTGTGAGGTGCGTAATGATAAATCTCCGAAAGCAGTAGCCTGAACACCTGAGTTGTAGTCTCGGACAGAGGCGGGACCCACAATTAATACGAGCCATCAGATTTATCAGTTTTCAAGTAATAACCCGTCTTATTCATAAGTGTATGTATGTGCACCGGTAACACCTACCTAAACATATGGATCGGATGAATAACATAGAAATTTTATAACCAACAATAATAATATTAGGAACGTGGGATATTTGATCACTCCTTTGTTCGAATCCTGGTACTCACATATCAGACCCGAGTGAGTTCTACGAAAATGCGAACTCTAGTATGAAACTATCAGTGATGTGAGACACATGTAGGGAGGCGATTGAAATATAAAACGGTACTGATTATTATTATTATTGAATAACTTAAATGCAACACCTTAAATATCATATCAGTGACATTAATTAGTTGTCACATCTAGGTTTTGCTAAGACATGTCCCACTTGTTGCAAGAAGGCGAGTGGCATATTACAGTAGATGGTAATCCACGAAGAATTATATGCTCATAAAGAGGAATAAGACAATGAGATCCTTTATCTTCTCTTCTATTTGTCCTGACAGTGGGTTCCTTCATAAATATGATAGATAGGAATGATATTTTGGAAGGATTAGGACCTGTAGGATTTCAAAATAAAGTGGTGAGTTCTGTAGGAAGAGAGAGGAAGTCGAGGAAGTCGGCGCCGACAAGGAAGCGAAGAATTAGCAGCAGCAGCAGAACCGGTCGACCGGACCGGTCGACCGGTGTGCACCAACGTGCACAGGCTGTTGCGGTTGACCGCCCGGTCGACCGCAGAAGGAGAACGGTCGACCGCCCGGTCGACCGCAGAAGGAGAACGGTCGACCGCCCGGTCGACCGACTTACATTGCCTAACTCTCGGTTTGGCACGGTCGACCGGCACGATCGATCGGGGCTTGGGTCGGTCGACCGACAGGCGAATCTGGGCTGATCTGGATTGAATTCGGAAAGTTTTTTGAATTGGCAACCAGCCCAATAAGGAATCTGATTCTCCTAGGATTTCCTTGGGTATATTAGAGAGGTAGAGTCCTCTTCATATGAAAGGCTTGCAATTTGTATTGATTATCAAATCAATAAAGAAATCTCTCTTCCTTCCCCGAGGACGTAGGCGAAATTGGCCGAACCTCGTTAAATCTTGTGTTTTGATTTTCTCCCATTGTTCAATTGTTCTTGCTATTGGTAGTACTTCTATATTGCATCTGTGGCTTAAGGGTTCCTTTAAATGGTTGTTGATCTGCGCACAACAAGTAGTATCAGAGCATCCCAGGTTCGTCGTGGGATCGTCTGGTGATTCGAAGGGCATCTGTAGCTGATTGGCGGAGATCGTGTGTCGATCTCAGGTCAGCATTGGGACTGTTTGTGGGATCGTGAGTCGATCTCAGAACAGCGCGTGAAGTGCTCAAGAAATAAATTTGAGGAGTAGATCTATTCAGAAACTCATCTAGGGTTTCGTGAGGAGGTAAAGATCTGATCTTTATCAAATTTGTCTATCTAACTCCGTTGGTTTTCGCATTACATAGAAGATATAGTCAAAGAGATGGCTGAAGAAAGTACATCTGTGAGAACCATGAATCCACATCCGAGGATTGATGTGGTGAAATTCAATGGCACGAACAATTTTGGTATGTGGAGGTGCGAGGTGATGGATGCACTGACGGCATCAGATCTCAAAGACACTCTACGTTTGGAGAAGAAGCGAAGCACAACCACTGAAGAAGAGTGGGATAAGATGAACTGATCAGCGTGTGGCTTAATCAGATCGTGTCTAACACAAGACATCAAATACCTTGTGTTACACGAAACATCTGCGAGGCAGTTGTGGGAGATCCTAAAAAGAAAGTATCTGACCAAAAGTATTGAATCCAGACTACAGCTGAAGAGCAAGCTGTATGGTTTTCAGATGAAGAAAGGATGCTCCGTAAATGAACATCTGAATCGCTACACAAAGCTTCTTACGGATTTGGTTAATATAGATGTCGAGGTAAATGAAAAAGATAAAGCGGTAATTCTCTTGAACTCTCTTCCTGCAGAGGAGTTTGAGACTTTTACTTTAACCTTCATAAATGGTAGACAGTCTTTTACTATCATGAAGTGTCGTCTGCTCTGGTTAATTATGAGACAAGGAGAAAAGAAAGACAGTCTTCTCAGGAAAGCACATCAGCAGAGGCATTAGCAGTAAGAGGCAGAGGTTCACACAGGAAGGGCAAAGATGATCGAGGGAGATCGAAGTCCAGGCCAGGTTATAGAGATCTGAAGAAGAACCAGTGTGCCTTCTGCAAAGAATTAGGGCACTGAAAAGTTGACTGTCCAAAGGCCAAAGGGAAGAAGAAGGAGTCTAAGACTGAGGCAAATCTTGCAAAGGTGGTCAGTACTCAAGGCAGTACCTCACAGGCAGGTGGATCAGACTCGGACTCATCGGTATTCTCGTTCTCTGTCATTACTCCTATCATTGGCTACTCAGGAGATATGAGTGGATATTGTATACTGGTGTTACATATCATGTGTGCCCGAATAGTGATTGGTTTTCTAACTTTGAGAAGCTGGAGGGATGTTCAGTCGTTATGGGCGACAATCATCCATGTATCATGGAAGGTGTAGGAACAATCCAGATCAAGATGTTCGATGGGATGATACGAGAACTGAAGGAAGTGAGGTATGTACCTCAACTGAAGAGAAACCTTATCTCTGTTGGCGTTTTGGAGACATTGGGTCTTGTAGTGTCAATAAAGGAAGGAGTCCTTAAGATGATCAAAGGCTCGATGGTGGTACTGAAGGCCGTTCGTCGGAATAACCTTTACTACTTGAAGGGTAGTACTGTTACAGGGCAAGTGGCAACTTCTACTGATTCAGATGAAGACTCAACCAGGCTATGGCATATGAGGCTGGGAGACACAGGAGAAAAGTCTTTGCAAGCTCTTGCAAGACAAGGATTATTGAAAGGTGCCGGAACCTGCAAGTTGGAATTTTGTGAACATTGTGTCATCGGAAAGAAGACCAAGGTGAAATTCGGCACAGCAACTCATTGCACCAAGGGGATTCTGGATTATGTTCACACTGACGTTTGGGGACCTACCAAGACTGCATCAATTGGAGGTAACCACTACTTTGTGTCTTTTATTGATGATTATTCTAGGCGTTGTTGGGTATATACCATGAAGCACTAAGGGAAAGTCCTAGAATTATTTGTGAAGTGGAAGAAGAATTTGGAGAGAAGTATGAGAAGGAAAATCAAGGTCCTCCGTTCAGATAATGGAGGGGAATATAAGTCAGATCCTTTCCTTAAGCTATGTCTTGATGAGGGCATAGAGAGGCACTTCACAGTGAGGGAAACACCGCAACAGAACGGGGTAGCAGAAAGGATGAACAGGACTTTACTAGAGAAGGTCCGTTGTATGTTATCTACTGCCAGTTTAGCGAAGAATTTTTGGGCTGAGGCTCTGGCATACGCTTGCTATCTTGTTAACAGGTTGTCTTCGTCTGCGATAGGAGGGAAAACTCCTCTCGAGGTTTGGTCGAAAAAAACTGCTGCTGATTATGATTTGCTAAGGGTGTTTAGTTGTCCAGCCTATTATCATGTTAAAGAAGATAAGCTAGACCCAAGAGCAAAGAAGGGCTTGTTCGTCGGTTTCAAGAAGGGAATCAAAGGATTCAAGATCTGGGATCCTACGAACAGGAAGTTTATTTTCAGCAGAGATGTCACATTTGATGAGGCTTCGATGTTGAAGCCTAAGATCTCTCAGCAGGTGGAGATTATCAAGACCAAAGATGTATCGCAGCAGGTGGAGAATGATGCTAATCCACTATCTCTAGAAAGTTCAGCATCGGTGAGGATCATAACTAGGGTGACACAAGGTAATGGTCAAGCAAATGAGGTAGATGCTGATGATGAAGAGGATCAAGAACAGATCATGGGTGATGTTCCTGAATCTACTGCAGTTAGAAGACCAAGGAGAAACACACGGAAACCAGGTTGGCTCACTACAGATATGGTCGTTGCTTATGCTCTTCCGGTCGTTGAGGAGGCTATCCTGTCTACCTACAGAGAAGCTGAAATCAGTTCAGAGTCGAAGATGTGAAAAGCTGCCATGGAAGAAGAGATGAAGTCTCTTTATAAGAACGACACTTGGGAACTCACAAGGTTGCCCAAAGAAAAGAAGGCAATAGGCTGTAAGTGGGTGTACGTAAAGAAGTAGGGATCTCTTAAAGAAGGTCTGGTGCGCTACAAGGTCAGATTGGTAGCAAAAGACTATGCACAAAGAGAAGGAATTGACTACAATGAGGTATTTTCTCCTGTTGTAAAGCATTCGTCAATTCGCATCTTATTGGCTCTGGTGGCACAGTACGAGTTGGACCTTGATCAACTCGATGTAAAGACCGCCTTTCTCCATGGCGATCTGGATGAAGAGATCTACATGTCTCAGCCGACAGGGTTCAAGACTGCAGGGAAAGAAGATATGGTGTGCAAGCTAAAGAAATCGCTGTATGGGTTAAAACAGTCTCCTAGACAGTGATACAAGCGTTTCGACAACTTCATCAGAGGAAAGAGGTACACACGAAGCCATTATGACCCATGTGTGTATTACAACAAGTTACCTACAGGAGAGTATATCTATTTACTATTATACGTAGATGATATGCTCATTACTTCAAAGTCTAGATCTGCAATTGATACACTGAAAAAGGACTTATCTTCTGAGTTTGAGATGAAGGATCTTGGTAAAGCAAAGAAGGTGCTAGGCATGGAAATCACAAGAGACCGAAGGAGTGGCAAGGTAAGCTTGACACAGAAGGGTATTTGCAAAAGGTACTTCAGAGATTCAACATCAGCAAGGATACAAAATCTGTAAGTACACCACTGGCTCCTCATTTCAAGTTATCTACCACTATGTCTCCAAAGACTGTTGAAGAACGTGAATACATGACTCATGTCTCATATGCTAGCGCAGTTGGTAGTCTGATGTATGCTATGGTGTGTACACGACCAGATTTATCACAAGTTGTCTCTATGGTCAGTAGGTATATGCATGATCCGGGACAGGGTCATTGGGAGGCAGTGAAGTGGATTCTGCGGTACATTAAAGGTACCATAGATGTTGGTTTGGTATTCGAGAAGGATTCCACAGGGAAGCAGGACTGTATCGGGTATGTTGATTCCGATTATGCTGGTGACCTGGACAAACGCTGGTCCACAACGGGGTATGTATTTACATTATCTCAAGCACCGGTTAGTTGGCGCTCTATTCTACAGTCTACCGTTGCATTGTCTACTACAGAGGCTGAGTACATGGCCATGACGGAGGCTATGAAGGAGGCAATTTGGCTTCAAGGCTTGCTTGATGACTTGGGGATTGATGAGGATCTACTAAAAATCAATTGTGGTAGTATGAGTGCTATTTATTTAGCCAAGAACTAGGTGTATCATGCACGGACGAAGCACATTGATGTCAGGTTCCATTTTGTTCGGGAGATTCTCGATGAGGGTGATATTGAGTTACTGAAGATTCACACAACGGAGAATCCCGCCGATATGCTTACCAAGGTGGTCTCAGGAGTCAAGTTTACACATTGTAAAGTATTGCTCCATATCCTTCATGTTGCATGAGCTTGTTGAAGCTCCTTTGGATGAACTACGGATGGCTTTGTTGGGCAGGGTACGTAGGCAACTACACTGGTGCTCGAGTCGACAAATCCTATGTTTCAGTTCGGCTCAGATTTGAGAAATCTTCACCGAGGTGGAGAATTGTAGGAAGAGAGAGGAAGTCGAGGAAGTCGACGACGACAAGGAAGCGAAGAATCAGCAGCAGCAGCAGAACCGGTCGACCGCAGAAGGAGAACGGTCGACCGACTGACATTGCCTAACTCTCGGTTAGGGACGGTAGACCGGCACGCTCGACCGGGTTTGGGCCGGTCGACCGACCGGTCGACCGACAGGCGAATCTGGGCTGATCTGGATTGAATTCGAGAAGTTTTCTGAATTGGCAACCAGCCCAATAAGGAATCTGATTCTCCTAAGGTTTCCTTGGGTATATTAGAGAGGCAGAGTCCTCTTCATATGAAAGGCTTGCAATTTGTATTGATTATCAAATCAATAAAGAAATCTCTCTTCCTTACCCCGAGGACGTAGGCGAAATTGGCTGAACCTCGTTAAATCTTGTGTTTTAGTTTTCTCCCATTGTTCAATTGTTCTTACTGTTGGTAGTACTTCTATATTGCATCTGTGGCTTAAGGGTTCCTTTAAGTGGTTGTTGATCTGCGCACAACATTTTCAGCGTGCAGATGCTGCTCTTTTATTCTGCAAGAGTGGTAATTGATACTCACTGAGTCTTATTACATGGATTTGAAATGACATCTGGTCTCAAAATTAACTTTGACAAACACCCAGTTATGTTACTGGAAGATAACACTTATTTGCATTTGAGGATTGCTAATATGTTGAATTGTCAGGTGGGGACTTTTCGTATTACATACTTAGGCATTCCATTAAGGTCTAGAATGTTGGTGAATGAAGATTGGCAGTCTCTGTTGGCTAAGATTGATAGTAGGCTTGTAAGATGGAAAAGTAATATCTTATCAAGAGGAGACAGACTGTCCTAGTTAACTCTGTATTTTCCATTGTAAGTTGCCTACTTGGATTGTGAATCAAATGGATAAGGGGCCGTTTGTTTCGCGTAAAACTCCGTAATTCGTAAATGACTTACTACCCAGTTATAACTACGGCGTTTGTTTGGATCGTAATTCGTAAAAGACTTACGTAACTCAACTAACACTCACTTGCAACCCAGTTACCACTCACTTACAGCCCAGTTACAGTTAATTTTGTGGTCATACAAATTTGTATTATTTTTTTATGTTAATATTAAAATTTTTTAATATTTAACATTTTTAATATTTATTTGCAATATTAAAACTTTTTAAATCACCAAATAGTTAATTTTGTGGTCGACTTTTTCACTTACGACTTACACATTACGACAACCAAACATCGTAAAACACAATATACTTTTCCACTTACAACTTTATATTATCAACCAAGCACCATAAAGCTTACATGCATGTAACTCATTTACAACTGTAAAAGACTTTACTAATTACGACTTACAATACGGCCAGTTAGATGAGACAGAGTTTTCTTTGGAGAGGAGGAAGACATCTATAAGTATCAATGCCAAAATTTCTCCATAAAAATATGATTAAATTCCAATACCAATTCTCCATAAAATATTTTGTAACGTGCATAGCATGTGCACGTAAACTCTTTGCTTGGAAAATGTAACAACGAGAAAGAATTCAACGACAAGAGCAAACGGAGCCTCTCTTGTTTGTGACGAAATCGATCCGAGGCAGCAAAAACCAATCACATTGTGCCACAGTCTGGGTTGGCCACGTCAGCCGCCAGTTGGCATCTAGAAAATGTGGAGATGGGTGTCGTTTGTCACCAAGTACTTGTCGGAGCTTGGTGTTGACTATGGGTTTTGGTTCGTCAAATTGCAATTAGAAGAGTTAATGACAACATTTTTTTTTTTCTTTTGCTAATTGTTAATGGAAACACGATTTCATAAATAAATTGTAAGTGTCATATCATGTGGGATCGGGAACACGGGTTACGAGGCAGGTTAAGGATGGTTGACCCCTTCTTAAACTACGATCAATTCTCTGTTCATGAAAGAGTTAGCGATTAATAGTACTGTCTCAAAGCTTTTCACGAAAAGAATTAGATGAGAGGATGTGTTTAAGTGTTAATAACCAAGGGGGAAGCTAGAATTTCTCTTTGGTACACACTTTAATTTTTTTTATTTAGTCCCACGTGAAATAAGAAATGAGAATAAAAATGTGTTTAAATACCAATTATTTCTTATTTTATTGTTGTGAATTTATTGTTATAGGTCGGGTACACCGCCCACGCGTGCATATCGTGCCGGCGCACGCTCGTTGCGGTGCGTGCGCTACGTTAGCGAGTTTATTTTTATTTCAATTTATTTTATTTTGACTGATTTAACTCCGATCATTTATTGTCGACCGTTGCTGGTTTTATTGCTGATCGTTCAGATCTTGTAACGCCCCGATCCGGAGGGTACGGAGACGTTACTGCGACGTATATACGCATGTCAGAAATACCCTAACGTATATACGCTAAGCATCAATACAGGCAGGAATCAGAGGCGGAAGCACAGTGATACATATATTCCAACAGAAATAGCGCAAGTACATGGTTATCACAGAGAATAATACAACATTACATGAATGTTACATTATCAGAAAATACAAAAGTACATAATACATGAAGAGATATACAAGAACAAAGAGGTGCTCACGAGTAGCAAGAGGGCCTCGGGAGCCAAATAGGAGAAAAGCTAGGAGGAAGAACTACGGCATGATCAAGCTTCCGCTGCGCCACTCTGATCTGCTACAACCAAGCCACCGTGATCCAGGCTCTAGAATATGGACATGGGAAGCGAGTACATATAATAAAGCCAGGTGGCGTGCATAACAGATACATGTGTACAGGAAATGTGTATCGTGAACATAAGCATGTATGAACATGAAGTGAGACTGTAAGTAGATAACTATAGGAAATCAGTTATATAAGCTCACATTACCGATCAGTGAGATTAGTACATCGAAGGAATAATCCAAATAAGGAAACCCTCATATATATACCTTACACATCACGTCACTGTAATCTGAGTTTATATAATCTGACTTTTCCTTCACAACAATATAATAATAAAACAATATGGAAGCAATCAAATAATCTAACGAGATAGCACAAGTATAAGTGGTGGGCAGTATAGGTTAAGAGTATAGCTGGTCATGTATCAGGAGCAGGTTATTATTAATTATTAAGACTCATCTGATTTGTATACATCGGTATGTGTCCCATCCCACATACCTCAGCATACAGACCGAGGAGTAAGTTATTGGAAACTGATGAAGATCGACGAACCATGCTTAGAATGGGTCCCGTACATGCCCGGGACAACGGTCAAGGAGTATCCGGTACTGAGCCGGAACGTACCGCTAGGTACCGGGACTTATTGTACGCCCGAACAGGAATAGGATGTCACCGCTCCCACAGGAATAGGCCCAGGGGCTTATGATACAACCGGCAGGCAAGGGAGTAGGGGTGCCAGTACACCCCACGGAAACGCCTGGTGGCCTCCAAGTCGAATCCAAGTATATGACCGCGCGACACTATAAGACCATCATAAACATGGAGACTATATCGGTAATCATCAGTTTCCCCCATCCCGGTATAAGTTGTCTACTTATTATGAATTGTCCAGTGATAATGTCCACAGAGTATTCATAGTAATCTATATTCATGGTTATCCTATTACGGGGCCAACAGGAGTATAGTATCAGGAGTAATGTCAGGAGCCTCCCTATTTCAGGGGTTCAAGTATACAGGAGTACAGGAGTTCAGGAGTACCAAATATCTGGTAATAATATAATAGTCATTCCAAGTCCCCGTAACAGTGATAGTCACGAATATGTCATATAATCAGGTATCAGGGGTGGTAGTGTCCGGTCAAGAGTCACGATGTCAGGTCCAAGTATTTGTACCACATGAAAGCTTATCATATACCGAGTGTCAGGGGCAGGTGTCAAGTATGACATATTAAGTATCGGTGTCTAATATCAAGTGATAAGTGTAGCAAGACAAGTATCGGGGTCAGGTATCACATGTCAAATATAGCATGGCAAGTATCAGTATCAGGTGTCACATATCACATATAGCATGACAAGGATCAGTGTCAAATATAGCATGACAAATATCAGTGTCAAATACTGTGTGCCGGTGTAAATACCAAGTGCCGGTGTAAATGCCAAGTGCCGGTGTCAATACCGAGTGCCGGTGTCATAAATCACATATCAGGCATAACATGCCAAGGGTCGGTGTCAGATGTCGCGTGTCAAGTATAACATGTCCAGGGTCGGGTAAATACCGAGTGCAACATCATCTGTTAACTAGCATAGCATAATATCGTGTACTAAAATTACGTAACAAGTGCTAGGCATGCTAAAATATCCATATATCAATTCCATGCATACTAAAATATCCACACATCAATTCCATGCTTTAAATACAATATCGTTTATTTTTAGGTGTATTAAAAAGTACTCGCAAAATGATAAATTAGATGCATGTTAAAAACAACTGTACTCGCCTGAAACCGGGTAAAATACCGGTTAAAATCCGGGGAATCAGCGAACCGTTCGAGTAAACCTTAAGCCCACAATATATATATTAAATATATAATTATAAATATTTATATAAACATTAGAGAGGAAATGAGAGAGGAGAGAGAGAGGAGAGAGAAAGTTGTAGGAAAAAGAGAGGGAAATTGAGGTGTATTTGAAATAATTTAGGATTTAAAGGAGAGGGGTATTGATGTAAATAGAGGGAAGTATTTTTAGAAAGAGGGTGGGGGTATTTTTGGAATGAGAGAGTTTATTTTATTTAGGGAAGGAATGAAAAGAAAAAAAGGAAAGAAAGAAAAGAAGAAAGAAAGAAAGAAAGGAAAAGAAGAAGGAAGGAGGATGGAGGTGGTGGAGTTTTTTGAGGTTGATGGAGGTATGGAAGGGTGGTGGGGTGATGGGGGATGCGGCGGCGTGGCTTGGGCGGCGCCGGAGGTGGCGGCGGTGATGGTGGAGGCGGCGGTGGTGATGGGTGCGTGAGTTGGGTGAGAGGTTGAAGATGAAGCGAGTTAGTTGGAATGGAAAGGAAAAGAAAGGGAGGAAGAAAGAGTTTAAAGGAGAAGGAAATTGGGAAAAAATTGATGAATGGGGGGTTGTTCACCTGCTCCCTCTGCTGCCACTGTTGTCGCTGCTGCGTTGGGGGAGTGACAGGGTATGGGAGTTGGAGTGAAGGAGAAGAAAAGAAAAGAAGAAAATGAAAGAAAATGAAAAGAAATTAGAAAAATTAAAAAGAGATGAGAAGAAATAGTTAAAAATTTATAAATAAATATTTTATTACATAATAGAATTGATAAAATATTCTGGGAGTAATAAGTAGAGGAGTTGAGAGGGAAAAACAAGAAAAAGAAAGAACGACAATTTATATTATTTTTAATAAGGTGAAAATTTGACTGTTTCAGAACCGTTCCGAAAAAATTCTCAAAAATAGAAAATATTATTATAAGATGTTTGGTGAAATCGGATTTGAAAAATATAATGTAGTTTTCAAAATAAAAATACTAGAATCTTCCGGCGGTACCGGCCGACACCAGAATCGGTCAAATTTGATAAATTTTGAAAAATCCAAAAAATGTTTTTAGATAGAAAATGATATTTTAAGATGTACTGTGAAAGCCGTTTTTGAAAATTCAATCCCATTTGAAAACTAAAAATCCGGGAATCAGTCAGCGATGCCGACCGACACCGGTTTTGGAGATTTTGCAGAAAAATTCCAGAAAATTTCAGAAAATCATGAAAATCTAAAATATTAGAAAACAGTCACTGAAACTAAAATCGGTCAAATCAGACTACCAGAAAGTCAAATTGGGATACTGGCTGGTATCGGGTTCCCGGTCCGGATCAGGGCTCACAATGGATCTGAGAATCCAGATCTGATACTAAAAAATATAAGTAATCACAACTCAAAAACACATACAGGAAGAAAATTGAGTAATATAATTGAAAAAATTGAGATACGTATTAGGGTGCGTATCCCGGGAACGGGGTGCTACAGATCTCAAGATCCGGGAAGTACGCATTAAATTAACCGTTATCTGAAATTCGAATATTGTTGTTGGACTGAGGGAGCTGTGCAGTCTATATAAAGCCCCCCTCAATTCTAAAGCAAATACAGCCAATTTTCTCATTGCTCTTCCGCTGCAATCATCTGCTAGCGTGAAGAAGTTCTATTCTGATTTTAAAATCAAACTTTTATTTTATTCATAGTAGGCGACCATTCTTCATCCGTGCAGGAGATCAGTTCAGTCGCTTACGTTAGATGCTGGCTATTCTGGGGGTCTTTTACCGCTAGTTGATGGTACAAACTCAAGTCCGAGTGATAGGACGAGCATTTATCTTCTGTGGCAGTATTTAGCGCGACTGTTCCTTCACGCCAACTTCGATTTCTTTGTTTTAATTTAGTAATTTATCTTGATTCATATTGCAGTTTAATTTGTTTTAGATTATTGCGTGATTGTGCTTTAAAGATTTTGTAATTTTAAAATATCTAAAAATAGAATAGTATCACAATAGGAACAACAATTCAACTAGAGTAGTTCTGAGTATAAAAAAAAAAAATCAGCATAACAACAAGATTGTTTCGTGTGATTGAGAGACTAGTCACTTGATCAACCTTCCGACTGAGTCAAGATTGCGTAGCACTTTTTTTATCGGGCAAGATATTTGTACTACCAATAGGGATGGCAACTGGGTCGGGTCGGGTCGACCCGACCCGATTACTGCTCGACCCATATAATAATCGGGTCGGGTCGGGTCGACCCGATTATTATATGGGTCAAAAATTCAGACCCAGACCCGACCCTTGTTAGTCGGGTCGACCCGACCCGACCCATTTGACCCGATTATTAAATTTTAAATACAATTTCTTCACACTTTATTACCAAATTGTTGGGTGGTATAGTTAGTCATCACACTAAACGCTACACACTAGAGGCCACGGGTTCAAATTGGTCTTATGCATATTTTTTGACAATTTGATTTAGGCGAAGGGGAGGAGGCGGGGGCGGCAGAGGAGAAGATCAAGGGAAGGAGGCCGAGGAGGAGAGAGAATAATCGGGTCTGGCGGGTCAAGCGGGTCTGGCGGGTTCGGATCGACCCGACCCATTTAATAATCGGGTCAGATGGGTCGACCCGATTACGACCCAAACTCAATTAGCCCAAACCCAGACCCGCTAACTTCGGGTCGGGTCTGACGGGTCACGACCCGTCTGCCACCCCTAACTGCCAAGAGATCGCGAAAGTCAAAACAAGCTTTAAGCATGCTTAGAATTTTACTCATCACCAGTGGCGAACTAAAATTAAAAAAGAAAAAGAAAATTGTACAATGAAATTAGATTAAAGAAAATATGTATAACTCAAGTACTATAAATTTTAATAGTGTTTATTTGTATTTTAATTTGAAATCTCATTCACAAGTAAATAGAGAGATTCAAACCCATAATGTTTCACAAGAGAACCAACTAATCTATCATCCATATTTATTTTAATTTTACCTGAATCAAGGCCATTAAATCCAATTAAATATATCTTTATTCCATTACCAGACAATACCTAACTTTATTCCTTGCGCGCAAAATTCCATACTAAAAAAGAAAAAGGTGCAGTTATCACTTATCAATTGCTTCTGCTTTGCTGTGGATAGCGCACGAGGTATTCTTAGGGGTGCCACTGGATACGGATTATCTGCGGATATCCGCATCCGAATCCGCCTCCAATCCGGATACGGATATTATTTTTTCACATCCGTCAATATTCGCATCCGTATCCGTATCCGAAAGGTAGATGCGGATACGGATATGATAAAAGTAATATCTTATTCGTATCCGATCCGATATCCGAATGTTGCGTGCTTCATAATGATATCGGTATGGAGAAGACTATTCTTCAATGGAATAAGGCATTAAAATTAATATTTTGAGTTGGTGAAAAGTAATAGTGGAAAGTATTCGATTCTTGCAAGAACACCACAAGATATTTTGAGTATTTCGACATCAATCATGGCATCCGAATCGGCATTTAGCACCGAAGGACGTGCAATCTATTGTTATAGAAGTCAAATGACAATGAATACAATAAATGTATTGATATGTACACAATAATATCATAGTATGTATCACATTTAATATTGTAGTAGATGAGATAAAAAGTAATATAAGTATTTCTGTTTAATTTATCTTTAATCATATCCATTTTAACATATCCGATTAGTATCCGCATCTGATCCGCTAATATCCGATTTATATTTGATATCCGATTTTGGCGGATACGGATATCATTTTTTCACATCCGCCAATATCCGTATTCGTATCCGTATCCGAAGGTTAGGTGCGGATATGAAAATGGTAGAGGTAATATCCGATCCGTATCCGATCCGATGGCACCCCTACCGTATTCTCCAAGTCTTATTCCTGTAACACAAAAAATATTCCTATTCATTCAATATTTTTTCACAAAAGCGCTTAGACTTTTGTGAAATTGCACGGTGTGTCAAAAACAACGTGGGGCCGATTCGACTCGTAACTTAACAAATTTGCTTTTTGTTCGGGGAGCACTGTAATTACGTTCTCGTCCACTTTCTTTCAACTTTTCATATAAACCTCTCATTGTCGAGCAGTAAAGTAAAAAAAACAAAAGAGAAGAGAAAATCAGTGACAATTTAGTCTTTTTCGAAATAAATAACACGTGTCTTATTAATTTGATGGGGATTATTTTCTCACATCTTTCTGCATTTTGTGCGGATGAGAATATTGTTGAGTAATAGAAGTTTATGTTAACTTAGAAAATAAAAGAAATAAGGTAAATCTTACCTCGTTCTTTATTCTTTTTGCCAAAACATTGTCAAGAATTTATTTTACGCAACAAATTATGAGTTCCAAAAGACCAAACATTGTTAGCAATTTACAATGGAGGGAAATACTCATTTACTACACGTATATTAAATAAAAGCAAATATTGTGTTGCATAAAAATAATTTTTACAGTTACATTATAAACGAAGCCGATTATAAACGTTTTGAAGCTATTTTCAGGAAACTCATACTCTTCTTTTTTTTTTTGGTAGTTTAACATTTTCTTAATTCGAGGGCTTTTCTAGATTTTGCATGACATAAAAGAGTTTGTCGGCAAAATATAAATTTGTCTTATTAGTTTAATGAGCAATTACGTTTTTGACTTAGGATCACAAAAAGATAAGTATGGCAACATGAGTACGGAGAAATAATAAACACAAATATAACAAAAGGATGGTGGATTAATTCAGTTTTAAAATATTTTCATACAATTTTCTACATGTTATACGGGGGAGCGGAAATTGTCACACAAAAAAAAAAAAAAAAGAGAAAGACACCCCACAATAAATTACAGGTGTGCTATTATATTTTAGGACATATCTACCATCTTAAAAAATATCAAAACATCTCTTCCTCTTTTTTTTCTCCTTCTTCTTCTCCGGCGACCCACCCTCCCCCTTCGTCGCTGGCGCTCCCCCCTGACCTCCCCCCTCTCCCGCGGCCCCTCTCCCTTCCTTCCCCTCTTCGATCCCCACCCCCCGACCTCCCCTCCCCCCAGACCTGTTCGGCCAATCCGGCCGAACAGGTATGTGGGGGGGGGGGGAGAGGAGGTGTGTGGGAGGGCGAGGGCGAAGGCGCCGGTTGGTGGGAGGCGGGGGAGAGGGCGAGGGGAGGGAGAGAGAGAAGAGAAAAGAAAAGGAGAGTATTTTGGATATTTTCAAAAAAATTTGAGGTGCCTTTATCAGATTCACGGGTGCCTTAACTCTGGTGGTGCCTTCATCATTTTTTTGGGTGGCAATATCTGCTCTCGTTATACATTGATAACATCTTATTTGCCCAAAGTATAAAATTTCTTTTGTTCATATTTAAAATCGATCCTTTATTTATTTATTTTTCGATTAATATTGTGTAGAAATCTCATATCATGGTGCTCCCGTTGGACATCCAAATATTCCTTGTCAATCAAGGGCGTGCTTGGTTGCTAGGAAGTGGGCGGAAGTAAGAAAACGGGGAAGTATAATTGCTCGTCCCTATCTATTCAAACACCGAAAAAGAAAAATGAGAAAAATCCTTTTTTTTTTTGTCAATTTTCTATTTTACACAATCACTTTCTCACTTGCAGGGTGCTACAGTTAATTTTGTAGTCATGTAAATCTCATTTGTAATAAGTTGTAACTCAGAACAGTTAATTTTGTGGTGATGTAAATTTCACTTGCATTCTAATTACAATCTAATTTTATTTTTCCTAATTAATTTTTATTTTAATATTATTTTGCGGTTAATTTTTTCACTTTCACTTTCACATTACCATCCAAACACCGGAAAAGACATAATATTTTTCAAATCACACTTTTCAACAACATCCAAACACCGAAAAACTCACAACAAATTCTCAATTTCTAAAGGGAACTATTACTACTTCCTCACTTTCACTCTTAACCAAACAGAAAATAAACTGACGTAGGTTCTACATATGTATCAACAAGTAAAAGACAAAAATAGAAAAAAAAAGCATTTCTAGAATTTTTGGGTGTTGCAACAATTCAACAAAATTTGATAAATATGTTCCACAATGAGTTTTTTCCGCGAAAGGAAATGATACAACTTCACAAAATATTATCAACCGGTACTCAAACGCATAAAAACGCGGCTTTTTTTTCCTTCTAATTTTATTTTTTATTTTTTGTTTATTCTTATTTAATTTGCTGGTGATGACCGTCTTCTCCTCACTCTCTCTAGGTTTTTTGTGGATCAAGTCGTCGTCCCAAAGCTGTGGTTTTCCTTCGTTCTCACCATCTCTTCATCAATTATATATCTTCCAAAATTCCCAGCACGAAAACCCCAACCCTAACCCTAATTTTTTTCTCAATCTCGCCCTTCAAATTATTTCTTTTTCTACTCTCGCTCCCGAATTCGTCAATTCCTCAAGTTTCCGTATCTACCGAGCTGAAACAAATCATTAAGGCGGAGGAGCAAGAGAAAATAGGATGCTATTTTTGGAACAGCCGAAGGGGATCTACGGTTTGGGGGGGCTCGTCTCTCGTTGATCTGCGGGTTTCGGATGCGCGATTGAGTCGTCGGACCCGAGCCCGGTAAGCTCGGGGAGGTTGTTTGGATCGGACTCGATGGCGGGGGATCGTGAGAGCGTGGATCGGAGCTCCTGCCTGCAGAAATTCAGTCTCTACGAGACTCAATTGGTAGCTTAAAATTGAACTTTTTTTTTTGTTTTTATGTGTGGATTTCGTGTTTGTTGATCAGTGGGTGATTGCTAAGGCTTTGTCTTTTTAGCGGAGCTCATTACAAATGATGAACAAGTACAACAAAAGTTTTTTTCTTCTTGTTTTTAGAATTAAAATTAAACAGAGTAAGAAGAACAAAATTAAGACAAACACGTTTTTTCAATTTTTTTCCTGATTATATTTGATCTTTAGTACAGAAAACATACTTAAGAAAACTTTAAGATTTTTTAACTCCCCCCCTGGTCTAATCAGTGGCCTTTTGTCTTATGTACTTTTGCCCCTGCTAATACTCTGATCTTTCTGAACTGATGATAAGTAATTATTGGTCTTTTGTCTGTTTGCCCGTGCTTCTTTCTGATTATTTGAACTTTGTGAGCAGCGAAAAAGTAAAATAGAAAAAAAAAAATCTACATGGTGCTTTAAAGTTATACTTCTATTTTGGACACACAGAAATTTTATTAAAAAATTATTTTATTTTCTTTTGATTTATCAGCAGAAAGAAATTTTGTTTCTAATAAAAAGGAATTTCTTTGCTTCTGTTTTTTCTTGTTGGAGAAAAGTAACTGGAAATGTTACGAAATAATTGTGTATTTTTTAATTTTTTTTAATTTTTTATGTTTCCTCTGGCTTGTTTATGCGCAACATATTTTTATTTAGGTCATATAAATGTAGGAACTGATAATACTCGCAAAGATGTGGACTTTTTTACACAGTCGGACCCAGATACCAAGATGTTATAAACATATTTTGTAAGCATTGCATAATGATTCGGGTCACTATAATAATACACCTGATTTTTCATTTTAAGATTGGGACTATAGCCGACAGTTCATGATAAGCTTGGATTTATCTATCTCCATAAAGAAATGGTAATATTCATGCGAACGGGTCTATTATATTGGTATTAAATCTCCTGCCATTACATAAAAACTCTGAAGTTAAGGTTAGGGTTGAGATATTTATATTTTAAACATGCTCCCGCAGGTCGAGCACCTTTTTTATGAGTCAAAATCTGAGCTTTTGTGCTGGCAGTATTTTTGTTTTTTAAATCCGCTTTTTAAATGTGCGTCCGGTAAGATTTGAACCTTGGTTGCTCTGATTCTATATTAAAGTCTCTGCCACTGCAATCAAAACTCTGAAGTTAAGATGAGGGTTGAGGTATTTATATTTTAACAGCAGAAATTATGGTAGTATGAGTATTCAAATTAGTTGGATATATTCAGACTGCCATTTAGATATCAATTGAAATTTACGGGTACAATGTTTGGTATACCATGCATAGGCATGCCCAGATTCAGCCATCAACATATATGGTTAAATTGATCAGATTTGCTTTTCTGATCTTCCTCGTCTTTTATGAAAATGCCATCCCGTGCATTATTGTTGTTGTTTCGAGAAAGAGCCACAGCTCAAATATCTGTGCATTATGGGATCTGTAGAGGCACTGTTGGTGGTATTCCTCCATGTTATGGCCTAATAGTTTATAGTGATATGCCAACTGTTTGAAAGTGCTTGCTGTCAATATATTTGTGACATCTATGAAGAATTAAGAACGTGTTTGTTTCGCCGCAAGACGTCGCAAAACGCAAGTCGTAAAACTTCTTTTCCATTTTCCGTTGTTTGTTTCGTTGAAAAAAAAGTTGCAAAATGCAACTCTTCTTTTCCCACTTGCAGTTGCTACAGTTAAATTTGTGGTCATGTAAATCTCACTTTTACACTCATATTTTCCCACTTACAGTTGCTACAGTTAATTTTGTGGTCATGTAGCTCTCACTTGTAGTACACTTACAGTTCAAAACAGTTACTTGATAATCAATATATAATTTAATATTTTAAATAGTGCTCAATTTCTTATTTAATTATTTAATTATTATATATTTTATCTTTAATTTTTTTGTTTTTATATTGTTTTAATATTTTACTATTTTAATTTACTATTTTTATTTAATATTTTATTTAATACTTTATTATTTTATTAATACTTATTCCATTTTTTATTATTTTATTTAGAGTTAATATTTTATTAATATAACAATATTATACTTTAATAAAAAATTACTATATATTTAATTATTTATTTTTAGTATAAAAAATTACTTTATTAATATCATAATATATTTTATTATTATATTAATATTTTATTATGTTAATATTGTAATAATAATTCAGTATAATAATACTATAATGATAATTTATTATTAAATTATAATTATATTTTACTTTGTTAATTTTATATTTCTATAATATTACAATAATATTATAATAAAATTTATATTATAATAATTTTCAAGTATTTTTAATATTATAATATTATAACTATATTTTATTATTGTTGTAAGATTTTTAATATTTATATTTTATTAGTATTCTTAAAATTTTATTAATGTTCTTTAGATTTTCTTAAATTTTATATTATTTATTTAGTTAATATTTTAGTAATATTTTCTATTTATACTAATATTTATTATATTATTGTTATAATAAATTTAAGATTATTAATTTTTTATCTCAAATTTATTAATCCAATTTAATTCGTAATAGTAGATTTAATTTAATAGTATTTATAATATTTAAATCACAGTTACAGTTAATTTTGTGGTCAACTTTTCTACTTACACTTTTACATTACCACCAAACAGCGTAAAACATAATATACTTTACCATTTACACTTTCACTTTATCAACCAAACACTGTAAAACACAATATACTTTTCCATTTACACTTCACTTTATCAACTAAACATCGTAAAACACAATATATTTTCTCTGCTACAGTTCACTTTTTCCATTCTCATTTTACGACTTACGACTTGCGACGTTTTGCAACAAAACAAACAGGCCCTAAGTTAAGGAGAATCACAATATATAATTACCTTTTTTTTCTTTTTTTGAGACAATGCTACCACTATATAATCGACTTTTGTTTACCTCTTGTGATTTTTTGGGTTTATATTTGACCGAGAATCTCATGATATTCATGCATTTCTATTTTACCTCTAATATCTGTTTTGAATTTATCTTGGATATTGATCTTGTTGGAGATTGGGATACTGTCCATTAATATCTAGGTGCTTGTGATTCATCCCGAATGTAGCTACCACCATTATTCTGACTTATCAGTCAGGACAAATCATAACTACCCATAAAATGATAAATGATAAATGATGGTTGTTATTTAGAAATGGGCCATTCAGTGCCTATGCATGGTGGCGAGGATCTGAATTTGGGGGATTGTGTTTAACCATTCACCCAATCTTTGATAATGGAGTGTTTGGTATGTTAAGTAATTACACTTGTCTGCGTTATGATTGTCTTACAGTAGAGCATCTCTATAAATATACTACAACTTGCTTATGTTGGGGACATTGCATTTTCTCCTTTGCCTTTAAAAAGTCATGGAATTATGTTGCTTTTCCATTGTAAGTTAATATTCTACAGTTTCATTTTATCTTTCTAAGTATAAGTAAGTATGCTGCATCTTACTGCAGAAATTTTATATGATTGGGAGAGACAAGAGTAGGACAATATGGAGAGTGTTAAAGATTGATAGGGCTGAACCCTCAGAGCTGAACATCTGTGAAGATCCCACCAACTACACTGAAGGTGAATGTTATGATTTGTTGAAGCGTATACATGAAGGAAATAGGTCAAGTGGTGGACTAAGATTTGTCACGAACTGCTATGGAATTGCTGGTAAGTTCTAAGTTGAGTTCTTCTGTAATGCTTCAATAGTTACTGTGTAAGTTGTGTCATGTTTTGCAAAGAACTAACATAAATGATAATTTTTTTTTTCCAGGGTTTCTTAAGTTTCTAGGGCCTTATTACATGCTGCTCATTACAAAAAGACGGAAAATTGGAATCATATGTGGCCACAATGTGTATGCTGTCTCCAAGAGCGAAATGATCGCTCTTCCACATTCTACTATTCGGCCCAATATGGCATATTCTAAGGATGAGAACAGGTCTTTTGTCCATTCTGCATGTAAATAAAAGTGTAATGTTAATGGTACTTATAGTCGAGACCAGTTTGATTCTTATTTAGAGTTACGTCATTCTGTGTTTAGATGAAGAGCTGTTGCGGATAGAAATTTTATTGAATGTTATGCTTCTTCAACTCTTATAGTGATTCCCATTCTAACTAAAATTATAGAACCTGCTGATGCTCTTTCTGCTTCTAGAATTAATCAGTTCCAGATACTTTTTACTTGTGTATAATCCTTTAATTAGACTATCATGGAGTTCCTTTCATGCTAAAGTGTTTTGACAGCCCTTTATTAGCTGTCGATTTGTTTTTATTGAGGATCAAGTGTTTGTAAGTATCACATGTTCTTAGTTTTTTTAGTTGAAGGCATCTATGTTTATCTTAAGTTGTTACAGTTGATTGGAGCCTAAATGCCAGATCGGTTACTTCTTTTGTACTGAGGCAATCTTCATGCAGTTTTGAGGTTGTTATAAAATGTTCATTTGATACAAGGTATCAATGATAAAAAGCTCAGGTTTCTTCTTTCTGTTTTGCAGGAAACCTATCCATTTATTAGTGTAATTATTTTCTTTTGTCAATTTCTCTTCTCTTCAGGCATTTCCTATCGGAGTTCACATATTTCTGTATTTTTCCTTTGGTGGTATAGATACAAGAAGCTCGTATGCACAGTGGATCTTACAAAGGACTTCTTCTTCAGCTACTCATACAACATAATGTGTCGTCTCCAGAGGAACTTATGTGATGGAGAGACTGGGCAAGTTTTATATGAAACAATGTTTGTCTGGAATGAGTATTTGACGAGAGGGATTCGGAATCACCTCAAAAGTACAATGTGGACAGTTGCGCTGGTTTATGGATTTTTCAAACAAGTAAGTTTTAACAAACTGATTGTAGGGTATTCATAGTGTACTTTCTAGGAATGGTACATTCTGTATATTGTATTTAGATGTTGTCACCTTTTCTTGTTCTCTTTTGGGCATGTTTTATTAGGAGTAAGGTGGCTTGATTACATAAGTAGATAGACCTCCGATTCTTATATGAGATTGCAGTTTTCTATGTAGGAAACTTTTTTGCTAGCCTGCAGCCTCTTGTTGTATACCCATTTTGCATGATCTAACTTTTCATGCATGTGCACATCATTTATTTTCTTACTGGTCTGATGGGGATATCAAATCATCTTTCTTTTATTTTCGTTGAGCCGGACTCTTTATTTTTATTTTATTTAGTCAACTATATTTTATCTTTATTTTGTAGTCTTGCTTTTCTTTTTAGGTCCCACATCAGTTATGTGGATAAAAGTCAATAGTTGCAAGTCTATTTAAAAACTCTAATGCTTTCAATAAAAGGTAAAACTAGAAATTTGAAAAAAATTATTTTGAGAGTTTTTTTCCTTGAGGGACATGTTGCCCATGACGGGGTGTGAAACCCTAACTTTGAACCCAAGCGTACGGTGTGAAGCAGCGTAAGGTCAAGATCGATGAGTGAGCGGCATGAAGCGGCATGAGATCCGTGGAGGTGGAAAGCCTTCTCTTTTATCCCTTAGGTAATCATGAGTCTTTTACTATTTCTTTCGTCCCTCATTTTTCCCCAAAATTCTAAACCCTTATTTTGTTTTACATTAATTTGATATTAGAGCATGATTAGAAAAAAGTAATGAGTGGTGAAAATTAAATTGTAATACAAGTTTCTTGTAAAAAGAGTCTCAATGTAAAGTCGGTACACTTTTATTTGAATCATTGATTGTTTTTTTTTTCACCTCTTGTCACATAATCTCATTCATTTTTTTCACAAATTTCAAAAAAATTACAAAATCTTTTCATTTCCTCATTTATCTCTTATTTTATCTTAAGTTCTCAGCACAGTTCAAATCCCATCAACAATGTCGTCATCCTCTCTGCTACGACTTCGTCGCCGGCTTCTCCACCTCCTTTCGACATAACGACCATTGCCGGTCCTTCCCCTATCCTCTGGCTGCTCCTCTTTCTGTCTGCTCCTCCATCAACTTTTGTGACTGCGCGTCTTCGTCCTCATTGTTATAGCAGTGCCCGCACCAGGAACAGGGCGCCCGCGCGTGCCAGGCCATCTATACTCCTCTGCAACCCCACTTCTCTAGTAATTTTCATTCCCACCTGATCTCGCTGCCTCCTTGACGACCACAGAACCGTCCTCTCTTCCTCATCGCCGACGATATCTCCACGACAGCGCCTACAACTTCCTGCAAATAACAACCACGACATCATCATCAAGAACAATGCTGAGTTCAAGAGATTAGTTCAACATGCAGACAACAGGCTATGGATAATCAACAATGAATTGCAAGCATCAACATGTCCAACACTTCAAGATCTAATCTCAAATTGGGAACATCACCATCACCTCATGTATACTCGACGGGGTCGACTTCTTCCCACCCAGTGAGAATGATGGGATATCGAGCCAGCTTTATTTTGATTTTTAGCTCGAGTCTGTAATTTTCATTTTTTATTGAGTCGAGAGAATTTCTTTTATTTAGTAGTGTTATTTTTCCTCTTTTTTAGTCCCACATCGGGTATGTGGAGAAAACTCAATCATTGTAACTTTGTAAGTCTATTTAAAGACTATTGTTTTCAATAAAAGTATACTAAAATTTGAGAAAAAAATTGTTTTGAGAGTTTTTTCCTTGAGGGCCGTGTTGCCCATGGCTGGGTGTGAAACCCTAACTGTGAAGCTAAGCGCGCGGCGTAAAGTGACGCGAGGTCAAGATCGATGAGTGTGCGGCGTGAAGTGACATGAGATCCTTGAAGGTGGAATGCATTCTCTTTTATCCCTTAGGTAATCATGAGTCCCTATTGTTTTTTTTTTTCATTTTTCATCTCTTTTTTCAAAATCCGTAGACCCCCCCTCCTCGTTTCACATCAATTTGGTATCAGAGCATGGTTAAGAAAAAGTAATGAGTGATGAAAATTAAATTGTAATACAAGTTTCTTGTGAAAATATTTTTGATATGAAATCGGTACAATTTTTTTAATTATTCATTACAAATGTTGAAATGAATTGGTAATTCTGGTGAGGAACCGGTGTAATTTGTTACTTCATTCACTTTTTTTCTCATCTCTTTTGTCAAAATTTCAAAAAAATTACAAAATTTTACTGTTCAATCTCTTTCCTCCTTCATTCCAATCCAACCCAATCTCTCAAATCTCAACTATATTTCAAATCTCCTTTCTAATCCTATCTTACCCATCCAGTTTATAAAAAAAAATTCAAAGCCAAAAGTCCACCTCATATTAAATCCCAACCAACAATCAAGTTCTCAGCCACGTAGCCACAAAATTAAAAAAAATCAAAACAGAAAAGCCAGCCAAGCCATCCCTCTCCTTTTTTTTTCCTGTGGACCCCACTTGGATCCCACCTTCCTATCTTCATTTCTCTCTCTCTCTCTCTCCTTCTTTTCTCCCTGCAAGGTTGCAGCCAACAACATCCGTCCTCCTCTCCTCACCCCGCAACCAGCGAACCATCGCTACTGTGTTTCTTCCCTTCGCTCTCCCTCATCCAGTCATCACGAGATCACTGGAGACCTCCGTCACTGACCTCGTCCATCATCGCCCGCACCCAAGTCGCCGACCACCTCCCGATGTCGATCTACCCTCCTCCCGCCTGATTTTGCCACCATCTTAACTCCTCCGACACCTCCCTCTCACGCACAGACAACACTTCTCCAACGCCCTCGCCTTTGTCAACCTCGACGGTCCCCTCCTTCCCCTTGTGTTGCTCCTATTTCTGCCCTCCAACAGCCACCAAATTTTTATCTTCCTCTCGGATGCCCCTCTTTGGCCTCGTCTCTGACTATTCCTAGCATAATTTGTTGCTACGTCTGCTCACACTGCTGCTGCCTGGTTGTGAATTTGCGAAATCCACTACTTCCATTGCCTCGATGGTCCGAGACTTCATTAGCAACTACAAACACACGACATCAACATCATTATCAAGATTAGTATCCATGCAACAAGTGCAACAACATCAGCAAAAGTCAATATAAGTTCAGTTGCACTAACTGTACTGAGCAACAACAGTGACTCAACAACATCAAAGTCTCAGCAATACAAGGTCAGTGCAAGTCAACACTAAGATAACAAGCAGAGATTCAACAAGAACAACAAGCCCAGCAAACAGATCAACTCAAACATCATGTATACTCGACGGCGTCGAGTTCTTCTTACCCGACAAGAATGATGGGGATATCAAATCAGCTTTTTTTATTTTCGTTGAGTCGGACTCTTTATTTTATTTTATTTAGTCAAATGTATTTTATCTTTATTTTGTAGTCTTGCTTTCTCTTTTTAGTCCCACATCAGTTATGTGGATAAAAGTCAATAGTTGTAAGTCTATTTAAAGACTTCAATGCTTTCAATAAAAGGTAGACAAGAAATTTGAAAAAAATGTTTTGGGAGTTTTTCCTTTGAGGGACGTGTTGCCCATGACGGGGTGTAAAATCCTAGCTGTGAAGCCAAGCGTGTGGCGTGAAGCGGCGTGAGGTCAAGATCGATGAGTGTGCGGCATGAAGCGGTATGAGATCCCTGGAGGTGGAAGGCCTTCTCTTTTATCCCTTCGGCAATCATGAGTCTTTTACTATTTCTTTCGTCCCTCATTTTTTTTTCCAAAACTCGTAAACCCCCTATTTTGTTTCACATCATGGTCACTTTTTAACTATCATTATGTCAAACCTATTCTGGCTTAGAATTGGACTAGTGAGCAGTTGAGTTGTACAGGTGGCATGGATTCGGAATAAACCATGTTATGGTGTGCGAAGACAAATGAAATCAATTCTTTGTTTCCACCAAATTTGCTGGCTGGCTTGTGTGAAAAAGTGAAAGCACCTTCAACTGCTGCATATATTCTCGGTTTGAAAGATTTTCTCCGTATGCTGTGCCTTTGGTGTTTAGTTATAGGTTTTTCAGTTAATGCCTGATGATGCCTCTGGTTCAGAGATTTAGAAGCTTTTATTGAATGGTTTTGCATGGGAAGTATTGTAGCAAAGTTAACTGTAGAAAATTCTTTCACACAGATTAACTTTTTAGGTCATCTCTCCTAGCAGATTCGGTGTTAACACTAACCTGATAGCCTGATGTGGCACTTTCATCTCTATTTCATTCTGTTTGTCACCTTACTAAGGAGCCAACAATAATGGATATGATACCACTTCTTATTTTTTGGCGGGTTATTATCTATGTTCCAGTCTTCTGGATAACATCGACAGTAGTATGCACATATTCTGGTTATTGCTACATCAATGTGCTTATTGAAAGATGCTGACAATAGCCGGACAAAATGCTTTAATTTGTATGTCAGGACATAATATTTTTCTGTGCACGTATACCATTGCCAACTTTAGAGTTTGCTACCTGTTCTTTCTCATCCCTCATGTATAACTGATTAAAATTTTCTTATGATAATTGAGAGAATAGAATGAACTCATGATTTGTTTTCTATTTTCAGGCCAAACTAACAGTTTCTGGGAAGGAATTTTGTTGACACTCATTGCTAGACGCTCGCGTCATTTTGCTGGCACCAGGTTTTACTAATTATTTGTTTAACTTTCATTTTAATTTTATGATTGTGGTGACTGGCAGTATTGACAATGTGAAGTTAGATTTGTCATTTGCCTGCATCCTCTTACATAAAACTGCTTTTCATCATTTTCCTTTATCAGGTATTTAAAACGTGGTGTCAATGAGAAGGGTAGGGTAGCTAATGATGTTGAGACAGAACAGATTGTATTTGAAGATACTGCCGGAGGAATACCTTCCCAGATAAGCTCTGTTGTACAAAATCGGGGTTCTATCCCTCTGTTTTGGTCCCAGGAAAGTTCGTGGCTTAATATGAAGCCTGACATAATCTGTAAGTTGCAAACAAATGTCGTATTATGTTCATAACTTGCCCAATTGTATTTTATTTTTTAATCTATTTGTTTCTTGACACACTCCTATCTCCTATTGTTCAGTGCACAAGGATCAAAACTATGAATCCACCCGGCTTCATTTTGAGAATCTCGTAAAGAGATATGGAAACCCTATAATTATTCTGAACTTGATAAAGGTAGATTCTGATAAACATTTGTACATTCTTGGTCTAATACAGCACATAATTTTGGACCTTCGATGTTCATATGAAGTTTCATGAGGGTGCTGATGTAAATTTTATATGGAATCTCACCTGATCATTTTGTTTTTTTTTCCTGTTATCACAATTTATTCTGAACAGACACGTGAGAAGAAACCTCGAGAAACTATACTCCGTGAAGAATTTGCAAAAGCAATTGATTATATAAACAAAAGTTTACCGGAGGATACTCGTTTGAAGTTCTTACATTGGGATCTTCATAAATATTCTCGGAAGTATGTAGCTTCTGTTTCCAATTACCTTACCGTTCTGTGTTCTGTTAATTTAAGATCGTAATGATGTTTAAAATATGCATTAAATCAAATTAAAAAACTGTCCTCAGGAAAGCTACAAATGTCCTGGCCCTGTTGGGAAAAGTGACAAAGTATGCCTTAGATTTGACTGGTTTCTTCTACTGTCAAGTGCCACCAGCTTTAAGGCGCCAGGGTTCTCTAACATGGCCTGTCCTAGTGTAAGTATTTTACTCTGTTTGTGCTGTCATGACTGAGATGCTCTGCTCAGTTTTATTTTTTATTTTTTCACACTGCTAGTACTGTCAATCTTCTTCGATTAATCTTTCTCCTTAAATTCCCTTAGTTATATTCAATTGTATTTCATTAAGTCATTACAGGTGATCACTTTGACATTTTGTGTTAGTTGCATCAGCAGCATCTACGAATCCAAGCAGATGGTTTAGCTCTCCCTATCACCAGAAATTTTCTTCCACATAAAGCACTAAATCTCGTGTCTATATCAAAAAGTGTTGCTGGATGATCTATGTATCTTATTACTTTTATTTACTCTCATTTGTAATGGCAGCTGTAACTCATATCTATTCCTTTAATAGGCGGTTAGTAGATTGAGGACACTTTTGGAATCAGGATTTTCATGAACTTCTTGATCTTTTAATTTCAAATTTTTGTTTGGAAGAGCTATAAAAAAGGGGTGAAAAACTGATTTAGTTTGGAATTATAGTTTCTAATTTCTATCTAGTTAACGCTCACACCCAAACTAATCGATCTAGACTTGTTGCAGTGTGCTCTAAAGTCCGAACTGTTAGCTTCATGGGTACTTTACAATATGAACTGTACATATATTTTGTATTCTAGGGTTACCCTTATGTGTATTTACTGTATTTTTTTGAGTTGTCATCTGTAATTATCTCTATCAAATGGATCCCTCTACATGCGGATGATCCCTTTTTCCATACTAGAAAGTATATTCCACTATCTTGTTTTCTACTTTTTTTTGACCAATCGTGAGCTGATCACTCTCTAATCCTGAGCAGAATAACTTAAGGTCGTCCACCGAAAATTAGTTGTAGGCTTGTTGTAATTACTTCCTTTTTAGCTTTTGTATCTATTTATATACCAGGGTGTGAATATCGATTGTTGCTATTATTTATGTTTTATATCCTGGTTATTTATTCTTTTTAAAACTATTCAGTAGTTTTGTTCAAAGAGATTACATGTTTGTACTCTCATGGTGAAAGTGTTTTCAGATGTTTATAAAATAATTTACATTTGTATTAGAATTAAGAAGTAAGGGCAGCATGTCATGAGATTCCACTAATGAAATGGAGAAAACCTCAGCTGGTGCCAACATGCTTATGACTGCCAAGCATGTGTGCAGGACAATGATCATTTAAAAAAAGCACTTGGCTAGAAATTTATGATAGTCCGTTTGACCTGATTGTTGGCATTTTATCAAGAAGGACAAAATAACAGAAAATAACAGATCTTGAGAATCCTAAAATATTTCCGGATCATTTATTTGACAACAACAACAACTAAGCCATTTGTCCCAAGTATTTGGTGTAGGCTACATGAACCAAAAGAGAATTACGTCGGATCGGGCACATGGATCAGCTTTCTCCACTCATTCCTATCGAGCAATATGGCTTCACTAAGACCTTTAGCCTCTATATCTTGTCGTATTACCTCCATCCATGTTTTCTTCGGTCTTCCCTGCGCTCTTTTAACTTGCCCTAAATTGATATGCTATATTCGCCGAACTGGCGCATCTGTAGGTCTACGTCGCACATGACCAAACCATCGTAGACGGTTTTCTCTCATCTTCTCTTCTATAGAGACTACACCTATCTTAGTACGAATATCCTCATTTCTCACCTATCTCTCCGCGTGTTACCACACATCCAACGAAACATGTACATCTCTGCTGTACTCATCTTCTGGGCATAATGTCTCTTTATAGCCCAACATTCTGTGCCATATACCAAAGCTGGCCTAATAGCAGTTCGATAAAACTTTTCTTTCAGCCATAATGGAATGTTACGATCACATAAAACTCCTGTTGCGTTCCTCCATTTCAACCAACCGGCTTGGATCCTATGGTGGACATCACCATCGATCTCCCCATCCTTTTGCATAATAGAACCCAAGTACTTAAAATGACTGCTCATCGTATTTTTTGTCCATCTAGTCTCACAATACTATAATGTCGGATTCCCTGTTTACTGAATTTACACTCCATATACTCTGTTTTGGCCCTACTTAATCTAAACCTTGAGATTCTAGAGCTTGCCTCTATAACTCCAATTTGGCATTTACCCCAGCTCTCGTCTCATCGACTAGGACAATATCATCAGCAAATAGCATGCACCACGGTATCTCATCCTGAATAGCTCTAGGAAGCTCATCCATCACTATGACAAATAAGAATGGACTCAATGCAGATCCTTGATGCAATCTAATTGTGATAGAAAAATCACTTGTTATGCCTCTGCAAGTTCTGATATTTGCCACTACTCCATCGTACATGTCCTTGATTATGTCAATATATTTGATGGGGACTCTCTTTTTCATCAATGTCCACCATAATACCTCTCTTGGCACCTTATCATAAGCTTTTTCTAAATCAATAAAGACCATATGCAAATTTCTCTTCCTCTCTCGAAATCGCTCTATAAGTTGACGAAGCAAATGAATAGCCTCTGTCGTCGATCGCCCCGGCATGAACCCAAACGGATCATTTATTTGACAAAAAAAATCTAATCTGACTAGTGTTTTCCTGCTTTAGTTTTGCGATTTAAGAAAAACATGGTTATTTCATTTCTTCCACAGACATCATCTCTTTCCAAGTCCAAAAAGTAAAGTCTTTTGCTGTCATCTTCATTGCAAATTCTTACAGTGGGACTTTGACCGCAGTCTATTTCTTTGACCCCCTCCAACCGTCAGTTCTCCTCTTTTACTCTTGCACACTTTATTTTCCTCTTCCAGTGTGTGCACACACCCATATTCCTCTCTTCCAGTGCAGAATGTGATGTGGCATTACAAATCGATACATATCATTGCCAATGAGCCTTTGTACTAGCCCCATATGTCCAATATATCTGGCATTCTCTATTACTAAACCACACAACTCTTATCTTTCTATCCTAATCCTTCCCCCCCTATACCCATATCCATGCTACCCCTGCCTGTAGACAGCCAATGATGACCTGTTGGGATCCAAACACATTTCTGCGACCTCTCCATATTAAAATCAACCATTCCCTGCACCTTAATGCCTAGTTTCCAAAAGGAGGAGTTCAGATTATAAGTTTATTTTAGAGGAGTTCTTACTATAGACGCAAACAACCAAATTTTGTGACACACCTAACTAATCTTTCTGTTTGGAAGGTGATTGTACCGTCTTTCCGTTGAAGCACTCTAGACATGTATATAATGGTCAAGGCAGTTAATTGTAAAAAAGGTTATCATGTTAAGTTACAAAACCAACTTTGATGTTAATCAAGCTGCTTGCATTCTGATGGTCCATTTTGAACCAGGTGTGAGCCACTCAAGTGAATGATTGTTAATCCAAGGACTCTGATTACCTTACCTAACAGCAAAGTGTTCTGGCAACAACACTTTCAAATATGCATCCTGGCTATCAGAATTTAGAAAAATGACTGGCTAAACAAGTCATGGTTCTTTTTTTCAAAATAAACACATAACTCAAATCTATCCTTGAATAAGGGATTTGATATGTGACTATGAAGTGATCAGGACTGAAAGATATTTACTCATAACTACCAGACAAAGAGTTTCACGTTTTGCTCATTTTTACAATTTTATGGTCTATAAGTTTAGTTTTCGCCTGTAAAGTTCACAGGGATGGGCATTTTGGTGAATGATTTGTATATTTAACACATATATGCAAACCTTGATGAAACCTTGTATGGTCACTGAGGATTCTCTGTTACTGTCTTTACCTGTTATTTCATTGGCAACTCTGAGATGCTGCAGGAAGGATAATGCTGGCCAGTGGTCATCTAACAATCACTACATCAGAGGTCATGATGCTGTTGGATCCCAGGAAGATGCTATTGAAAACTCTGATTCCCAGGAAGGACCTCCAGAGGATCAAACAAAAGATGATGGATGTTTTTCACTAAACCGCCTCTAGTTCAAAAAGGGGTGCTTCGGACAAATTGCATAGACTGTTTGGACCGCACAAACGTTGCTCAATATGCCTATGGTTTAACCGCTCTTGGGCATCAGCTTCATGTCTTGGGGCTTATAGAAGTCCCAAAATTGTAGATACTTCACTGGCTGATGAGTTGATGTGCTTCTATGAGAAAATGGGTGACACACTTGCTTTACAGTACGGTGGTTCTCCTGCTCATAACAAGGTACCTTCTTAAATGCATCAATGCTGATATCTCCTATCAAATTAGTTCTTTCTATAACTCTATGCAATGTTTCGTGTTAAAAGCTTGGAAGGATATTCTATTAAATTATATTCTAGAGGATTTATCTGATTTTCATTTCAAATCTATAATCTCTGTTGTAAGAGAAATTAGAACGTTCAGAGAGATATTAGTTTCAGTAATAACATAAAACTACTTATTTTGATAGGAGAAGGCTTGGATTTGAAATCAACTGATATAATAATTTATTTTACTCCACATTTCTGTTTGATTTGTGGCATTCAAAGTCAAATCACCTTGCAACCAAATTTCTGTATCTCTATATAATAATGATTGTTCAATGCATATTCTCGTTACCTTTTTCTAGTCTCTTGTCAGCAACATGCATGTGGTTGAGATATCATCCAGCCTCATAGTACATAGGTATTCAGAAATATGCCCTCCTCTCTCATGTGCACTTGCATGCTTCACCCACCCCCTGGCTGCAGGTCATGTGTTGAATGCTTTCTGGAGCTCTCTGTAAAATGTGGAAGGGTGTGCTGTTCATGAGCCTTATCGTGTAGAGTATGATTTAATTGTTTTCCTGGACATGAGAGCTACATTGCCTTAAGTTCACGATTGATTGGAGCAATGCATATATTCTTGGAGAATAAAGGTTGCAACATGCAGTATGTGGCTCCTCGTGGAGCTGCATACTGCCCATAAACTCTGCATGGTTGAGTTTTTGAAGAGTGGAGAATAGAAGTGAAAATCATAAAGCATTCAAAAAAGAATTTTTAAAAATCAGAAATATCCATAAAATCAGAATGCACCATACATTTTTTCCCTTTGGTTATTCTTTTGTGGTGGTGGAAGCATGTTGGGGGAAACACGCAAGAGAAGCAAAAGCAACATGAAGAGATGCGACCAAGCAAACTCAATAACGAATTGAAACAAAATGAAAATTAAAAAAAAGATCATGCATAAGTGAAGGGATGAAGCTCTGGTGCTCTCCTACTGCCAGTGTATTAGAAATCTTATCGCACTGCAGGAATGTTTGGCCAGAGAAGAGGAGGAATACGAAAACATAAAACTCTAGGTAAAGTTTGGAGAAACTAGGGATTGGTGAAAAGGGGGGAAAGATATGGTTTTGTGCAGCATGAATAAGTGAAACAGGTGAGATTTTGGATATGAACCCACCTCCATAGTCCTTTACGGCCACATGTGGCCAAACATCTTTATGTGCCACGTAAAAGTAATATCCTGTGGTGATGCCTGTGGACCATGGTTTAGGCTGTATATAGTTGATATGATCAGGGCTGCACACGAATATGCATAACTTCTACTTTTTAAACAGTGGTAAAGCCAAGCAAAGCAAAATTGATCTTCAAAGAAGTACATAATACTGATATTCTCACCAAACAAGGGTATTGGATCATGGCCCAAACTGCCAGAATGGAAAGAAGTTGAAAGAGAACAAGGACTGCCTTTTTGTTTAGAAAGATGGTGATGCTATTTGCTTATATAACTGACAAACAATGGATGTAGACTAGGGAAGGAACTAGCTTCTAAGACACATAACCTAAGGTACTGCAACAAAAGACTGGAAATGTGCGTGAAATGAAGTTACTGCATTTACGACCCTGAAATTCACCCCATAGGTCCTACTGCAGGTTTTAGAGGAACCAATTAACATGTACATGAAGCTGCTCAGTGCAATCCCTCTGCAATAATAAAAACCATCTATGATGTGAAACATGGGTGTGTGCGATGTAGGGAATTAGTGGTGTAATCGAACTCGCTACGTTTTACCAAATAGAACGATCTTCGGGAGGAAAGCAATTCAAAACTAACATTGTCAAACAAATGAGTTTTAACAAAGTATTGCGTGTTTGGTTTAAATATTTCTAATCTCAATTAAATCTAATTACAATACCTATATCATGCATGACAAGTTCTAATCTCAATATTAATGATGAGCAATTAAAAGATTTGCAGAATCACACATCTCACCATATAGTGGACAACATGAATGGTGATAAAATTGTGGTATAACCTAACTAATAATGTGACTGCTGAAATAAAAACTCACTGATGAAGCTACTGTTGTTGTATAGTGGATCTTGAACTGATTTGGTTGCTGCTATTCTAATCTAATACATGCTTTTAGGAATGGATACTTGACACTGGCATTTTTTCGAACAATTGATGTACATCATTGATCTCCAGGTTGGTCGCGATATTATTCATGTGCTTTGATTTTCAGCAGCATCCCGTTGTGAGTTGAGATTGCATGCATGGTTCAATGGCATTTCGTTGCCATGTTATTGATCGGACAAAAGTGGAGGACAGGAGGTGATGGGAGGTGACGCTGGTGGTGATCAGTTGTTTTCACTGGAGATTAATAGGAGAAACTTTGATAAGAAGTCAGAGGGAGAGAGATTAGCTTGGGAGGTTGCTGTCACATGAAGATTAGAGGGGGCAAAGAAGAGACAGAGTGAGGATTAGAGAGAGACAACACAGAGAAACAGGCAAATAAGCTTTCGTTTCATTCATCCATCATCCATTAGATAGAGGAGAAAGAGAGGAGATGCAGACAAGAGGCATTTTTTTCATTAAAGTTTATTATCTTTCAAAACAAAGTACAGAGAGAGGCCTTTAAGGCTACAAGTTCAGTTCTAACTGAACCCACAGTTCAGAATTCTAACTGATCTCACTACAAATTCAGTTTAGAACTGCTCTAACTTCTTCATACAACTACACACAATACAACTGAAATATGTCTAATACAACCAAAAAATAAGCAAAATATGGTAAGAAATACACTGAAATACAAATAAAAATTATGCTAAGATATCCCCATCAATCTATCCATGTTATCATGGTGCCTTGCGCAAACCATGAGATGGCAACTAATAGTTAAGCATATTTGTGGTTATGAGATAAGCCAACAACCATTCTCATTTGAGGAACCATAATGACATTATCACCGCTTTGTAGGAGTATATCAGTCATCTGAATCTGAATTCAACATGCAGTGCAAACAAGGAACTGAAGCGTAGAGGAAGAAGCCATGTATAGTTGCTGAGTGGCTTTCAAGGACTCATTTGAGAAATGGTTACCCTCATACACCTGCAAGCAAGGAACTGAAGCAGCTAATTCAATGTTGTTGTAATTACAAATAAAGAATGAAAACGACAGTAGAGGTTGTGGAGCAAGGTTTGAAATCTCGGAATCAGTATCAACCAATGGTTTATGGTATCAGAATCGGTCATATTGGCTGTTTTGTCTTGACCGTATTGAACACTTCTTTTAAAAAATTAAAAATATTTAAAAAATTGTTAAGAGTATTAGCTACATTTTGACATGTTTTACTTGTGTAGATGTGTAAATTTAAATATATACTACACTTGTAAAGCAAAAAACTTTTCTGAGTTGTATTCTTGCAAAAAGATTGGTTAGTTTGTTGTTTTCCATGGTTCAAAACTCTTTATTTTTCTTTACAGGTTGACTCTTCACAGAAACTACTCCAGATTTGCTTAAATATTAAAACCTATTGGTTTCATAAATTATAGTATTATACTATGTGACCTGCTATTCCAAATTAGCTTATTACAGGTCATAAAGCTATTGCTTGTGTAACTACTTGTACATCTTTTTACTTTCTTAAAATTTCAACCAACAACTGTCATTGTACAAGCTGGAGCAATTATCCAATAGAGAGAGAGAGAGAGAGAGAGAGAGAGAGAGGAGAGAGAGAGAGAGAGAGAGAGAGAGAGAGAGAGTTCTTTTAGTATTCAGTGGGAATAGAACTATGTAAAGGAAAGAGAAAACACATAAGAACAGGGAACAAATAGAACTGTAGAACCTAATCAGCAAAGAGAAATAATAGGATGCAAAAAAGAAGAAAGGAAGAGAAACACACCCATTCACAATCAACTTTCTTTCTCTCTTTCTCCTCTCTGTTAAAAAAAGAGTGATATTCTACTTGATTTGAATTATTTCTCTCTTATATCTCTCTTGATTTGCTGGCTTCTCTCGTTGATTTTTGGGACTTGTATTATAATTTTTTTGTTACCTTTTTGTTTCCTTTTCCCCGCTGTTTTTTCCTTCATACTCTCCTTGATCTGCTTTAGACTGTTATTCTAAAGTAAAAGATTTTCTTTTATTCTTTATTGGTTTCTTTCTTGTCCCCTTATATTTCTTCTTCCAAAAAGAAGGCTTTCCTTGTATTTGTTTCTTTAATGATTCTTACTTTCTTTTTTCTTTCCCATCACTTTAAGACGTGTCCAACGGATAACCTTTACTTTTAAACATAGACTGCCCAAATTTTTGGTTCGTATCAGGTGGTATCGGCCAGTTTCAGTCTCTAACAGGAAATGTCAGTCGATATAGGCCAATTGTATAATTATGTTGTCGATTCCAAGACATTCTGGGTGATTCTGATTTATGCCTACTAATTCTATCTCAGTCTTGGGTGATTCCGATACAAATCAGCCGATTTTGAACCATGTTGTGGAGCTAATTAAACTTGTCATAGCTGATCATGAAAGGATCTCCCATAATGGAACTAGAATCAAGGAGCTCAATTTATACTCTCAGAGACCCACATGCAAGATTTATACTCTCAGAGACCCACATGCAAGATAAGATCCATAGCTTGACCACTACAAATGGTTACAGATATGAGGTTTGTAGCTCAATAATGGAAGAATAGTTGTGATGGAAAACCTTCCAATTACATGTACATAGAACAGATGCTGGGGGTGAGACGAAGCCAGAAGTCAATTTGTGGGTCAAGATGCTAGTCAGTGAACATTAGGAGGGGGCTCAGTGAACAAGGAAACCACATCATATGAAATAGAGATGGCAAGGCCAACAATCTGTGGCATTACTGTAATCTGCTGACCGCAACCAATGTCAGATGTCAATTATCCGAAGAACAAAGGAAGGAAATGACGAGGAAGTGATGGGGAAGCTCTTGGAATTGATCGAAGATGATTGGAAAAGTTACAAGTGATGTTGGAGGGGTATAGTGCTAGAAGTACTGACGTTGCTAGAACATGTGGTTAGTTACATGTAAGGAAGGAAATGGAGGAAGAAGTCAGTGCTCGGAGAGTGGTTGAATTTGAACCCCTCTGTTTTGAAGGTTAGATCTTTAGGAACTGTCCCCGCAAGATTTGGTTAAATGGATGGAGTATGGTTCAAGACTTTTGCAACCCTTCTTCTAGAGGAACCCCTCCTTTTCTTCTTTGAGTACACAGTTTGGGTTTGAGCAGCAATGAATCTTTGAATGGTGGAGATGAACAATCATCAAGCTACAATACAATAGTCAACAGATAATGCATGAATTTTAACAAACCTGGTAGTGACAATCTTCATGTGTGGCGACAAAGAGATGTTATATGCAGGAAACCACAAGGAAGGAGATGTTGATGAAAGTCAATTCTTCCAGTAAAAGATAGTGATAGAAAAGAACTATGAGGTAACAAGATGGTGTCTTCATCACTATGCTTCAGTGTTCATGGGGACTAAGTTGATGAAGACAATGAAGATAGTTACCTTCAATTAGCTGCCAAGCTAACCAAACATTAGTTAAAGCCCATGTTTCGTCCTTTGCCTTTGTCATCATGGTGGAAAAAACAAAAGAACTTGAGAAGGAATGGTAGTCCACTATGCATGAGAGCATTAGTCCAAAGACAATGTTGATCGAACTCCCAGTTTCATCGCTGACCCTTGTATCGTGTTGAAGAAAAGAACGAAAGAATTAGAGAGGGAATGATAGTTCACTATGCATTGCACATTAGTCGAAAGACAGTGTGGACATATACATTGTCTACTGCTTCAGTTAGCTAGCAAGCTAACCCATCAGTAGCCAACACTCATGTTTCATCCTTTGCCCTTGCTATCCGGATGAAAAGAAACAAAAGCACTAGAGGAATGATAGTCCATTATGCATAGAGTATAAGTCCAAAGACAATGAGATCAAACCCTGATTTCATCCTTTGCCCTTGCATCATGTGGAGAAAACGAATAAACAAATTAGAGAGATAATGATAGTCCACCATGCATTGTGCATTCATCCAAAGACAATGTATGTGTAATGATATAGACAATAAATGATGTCTCCAGAGGTTGATTGCGTCATCCAAAACATATCGAACCAACTATTCATGATTATGTCACAAGAGTGGACGCTTCTCTGGAAGATTTTTCAGTAAGATCTTTTAATTGTGTCAAAATGTGTCAGACAAATGGTAAGGTTCATCTTGTTTTGTCGTTCATGCCCCAACAAATATCAAGTATGTCTAATAAGTTGATTCATCTTCCCTTCGGAATTATAGTAATTATTTGAAATATGGTATATGTTGAAAAATGAGTCTCATAGTAGATAACAAGATGTTGTGTGGCGATAGAAGGAGAATAGACTGTTTTTTCCACACAACAGGAGAATAGATTGGTTTTGTCATCATCATCTCTGTGTGTGTGATTACCTCATATCGTTCTCTTGAACTTGTTTTCTTGTACTGTGATCATCTCAAGTTTGTTCTGTCTACACTGTTACAATATACTCAACTAGACATTTCCATTTAATCATTATGTTTATTTGTTCTATCTAGATATTCTCCGAGAGGAGAGGCCAATGGAGGGCAGCCACCCACTCTCAGGAGTTTTTACGGACACTTCAAAGATACTACAACAATACCTACATGGATGCCGAAAAACAGGATGCCATTAATGTGTAAGCTCATTCCAACTTTGTTACATGAATTGGCCCTCATTTCATTTGTTCCATCTGTTATTTCCATTTCTTGTGAATTTTTATGAAATAGCAGACACAATTCTGCACTGGGTTGACATTTCACAATGCAGGTTTTTGGGGCACTTTCAACCTCAAACAGGAAGCCAGCCCTATGGGAATTGGATTCAGATCAACATTACAATATTGGGAGGCGAGGTCATACCTTTGCTGATGAAAATTCAAGGTATTGCAATATTGCTGAGTTCTCATAAATGTTTCGCTTTCGCTCATCATCTGAAACTATTTTTTCTTATATATTTTCTGATGAATGGTAGATTTTTCTCCTAGAAACACAGAAGAAAAGATGTTTAGCTGATGTCTCTTGAATTAGCTTTTAGCTGCTGTGAAGTTTTGAATCTTAATCCTCTATGAAAAAGTAAAGATATGGCTATTTAAAACCTGTATTGTTGATGTTGATTTATAACTTCTCTACTAAGGGTCTGTTTGTTTGGATGTAAAAGGCCGTTATTCATAAATGACTTACAACCCAATTATAACTACGGTGTTTGTTTGGATCGTAATTCGTAAAAGACTTACGCAACTCAACTACCGCTCACTTGCAATCCAATTACCACTCACTTACAGCCTACTTACAGTTAATTTTGTGGTCATGCAAATTTATATTATTTTTTATATTAATATTAATTTTTTTAATATTTAGCATTTTTAGTATTTATTTGTAATATTAAAATTTTTAAATCAACCAAATAGTTAATTTTGTGGTCAACTTTTTCACTTATGACTTACACATTACGACAACCAAATACTGTAAGACACAATACACTTTCTCACTTACAACTTTATATTACCAACCAAACACCGTAAAACTTACATGCATGTAACTCATTTACAACTGTAAAAAAATTCACCAATTACGACTTACGAATTACGGCCAATTACGACAACCAACAGACCCTAAATAGATAAACTTGGCTACTTAAACCCTATTTTGCTAATCTTGATGTATAACATTTCTGCTAAATTGGAGAAACTTGGTAAGGCTATGTGATTTGTGATAGAGAGGTCACAAGTCCGAGGCTTGCCAGAACCATCATTATGAGAAGAAATTCTCCCTTATGTCAGGAGAGGGTAGGGGAGATCCACCTAATACTCCGCATGACAGACACGCGCGCGCGCGCACACAAAAAAAAAAAAACACAGAAAACAGAAAACTGCAGTAAAGGAATTAGAAGATCACAATAGAGTTTTGTCTGTGCATTGATTACTTACAGAATGAATAATTTTGAATAGCAAACATCTAGCTACTTGCAAGAGTCTTGGAATGGCTGTTGACATGACCCCCTAAAAAGATAAATAATATGAAGTAATAAGTGCATCCAGTGTGTTATAAGGCGGCTGCCTAGATACTTACCTAAAGCCCCCCAAATCTCTAGACTGCTTATATTGAGAAAAGAAAGAATGTTAATTATGTTCATTTTAGTTCATTTGGCACCCTTACTAATTCTGCTTGGTAGTGTATGCTCTTTTTTAAGAATTGGTACTTGGTGTTAGGATCAAGGGTGGAGCCAGGAAGCTCATCAAAGTTGGGTAATAATAGTTTCTGAACAGCTTTGAATTGTAGCAGTGAAAAGATCTGCTATTTAGTAGTTACACAATTGCATTTCAAACTTTTACTAGAAAAAACTTTATACACTATACAATATAAATTGGAGAATTTGTTTGGCACTATTATATTCCACTAGTGAAAGTAAAATTACCATTATACTTTCTAAAACCTAGGTTTATCTTTATTAATTTAGACACTCAAGTTAAAAGGAGGTGTCATTTTAACTGGATGAAGGTGCGAAACCAACCTAATCCTACCTAAATAGAAATATTACCGTCTATAGATACACATGAAATATGCTCTTGTATGTTAAATGGTTGTGTTTCCACAAACGTATCTGGAGCTTTTCTAAATAGATATAATAGAAGTTCATCCACAAAATCACACTTTCTTTATCACTCTTCTGTTGACGCCCTAAATTATATCAATGTTACTCCACACAATCCATCAATAGTTGTGAAGCCAAGTTTTGTCACATTGATTCTCAATTTTTTCTGCTCTATTAATTGGCCAGACCGCCATTTAAACATCAAAGTGAATGACTTGCTTCTCTTCCTCTGCCTTGGCCTAGTTAGCATGGTTACACAGGCACCACCTAAAGATTGTCATACAGGTTGAATTGTCTTAAATCATCCAAATATCACGTGCATCTTGCACATTCCCTGAATCTAGTGACATTGTTTGAGAAATCTGATCGTAACCTCCAAGCTCACTTCCATCACTGGTGTAAGAAACTACCTAAAACATTCTTATACAGAACTATCTCTAGATTTCACAGGAATGTTTGGAACCTTATACCTAACATTGATAGGAACTTGGTGAGCTCATTCCATCTGGGACTTGCGTTCTAGTTCCCCTTGGAACCTTATTAAGATAAATTTATCATCTCTATTAGATCACATTTCCTTTCCTGTTTACAGCTCATAAAATATGAGTTATTGACTTATTGGGAAACATGTCATGTCATCTGCATGCTTGCATCTATGCAGGCAGCCATTCTCTTCCAGCGTGGTAACACGACAAGTTATGACATCAAAGGTTCACCTTGTCTTGTACTTAGACATGCTGCCTTTATGTTTATAGGTCATTTATCAAAGATCATTGTCAGATGGCAACATTCTGTGTCAAGACAGCCCACCTGTATCCAGCTGTAATGTTGGAGAAAGAGCGCTCCCAAACTCAGTGTTGCAGGCAACAATTCATCAAAAAGGAGGTGCAGAGGGTCTGTCTGATTCCAACCCAGAAATTTCAACTTGTGAAAGTGAAATATCTTATTCCAGGTTAGCTGCTTCGATTTTTGGAAACTTGATTATCATGCTCTCTTATTATCTAAATCTTAGTGTGCAACATCTGTTCATATTTTGCACTGTTTTTTTTTTTTTTTTGCTAATTTGATGCATGCAGAACTATCTGGAAACAGGTCATGTATGATCACCATGGATAATTTTTTTTACATGATATATGGAAAGTTCCTGATCAATAACTGTTTCTTTTTCAGTTATTCTTATAAGAATTTGGCTTACAAATGCTTTGCAGGATTTGGTTCTGAGGCAGAGGTTGAAATTAGGTTAGCCAACAGTTGGGGAAATTTGATTAATCTTTCTTCCGAACCTTATCAATTTCGTAGACCAAATTTAGATGGGAAATTTTTTTAGAATAGAAATAGTTTGCATACATGATATAGAAATGATGACACCACAAAATTCCATTTATCCCAATTTGTTAGGTTCGACTAATATGGATCATTATTTTCTAAGGACCATACTGCTCATGCAGCTCAGTCCAAGCTTGTCTACCCATTGTTATTGTTGCACTTCAGCTACAATCTTTATCAGAACTAACCACATGTCCCTCTAGTTGTAAATGTCAGGATCACCACATAATTCTCCATCAGTTAAGCTTTTATTTGATCCTACCTCTTATACCCCATCAAATGCATACTTCAAATATTTAGATATAAGATCGTGATTTACCTTATCTGCTGCCTTGCATTTTTCTACAAATTAACTCAGAAGCTGTACCATTTAACTAATGTCGACTCGAACTTGTTTTTTAATATCACAAGTGAACCTGACTATACAATTGATGACAATCATTGTTGCATCTCATTCAAATACAATGCTTCCATTTAAATTTTTAACCTTGTTTTCCATTTATATTTTTTTGCAGGTGCACGCCAGAGATATCTGGTACACACCTTCTTGCAGATCGTGAACTTGATTATTTCAATGAACTCAAGTTAGATGCATCAAATTGTTCAAATTTTTGGACTTTGACTGGATTTCATCTTCTGGGAACTCGTGTGAAGATGAAAATTATGAGAGGTAAGTTTCTCGCTGTGCTTGTTGGACTGTCAATATTTCTGCTACATAGAACTATGTGTTGCTTGATATCATGAGAGTTTTCTTTTAATATTACTGTAATATCTACTTCAAATTTTGGTTTATCTTTTCAGTCTCCTGCATGTGTACGAATACTGATGTAACTGTCTGACTTGTTTGTCTTTGTGCCCTTAAAACTATGGTTCCCTATTTCTCAAGTTTATTACATTGCCTAAGTTTACAGTTATATATAATATCAATTAGCTATACTGCTTCGGCTCGTCTCGCTCACACAGACGCAAACACGCATTCCCCTGGCAGGGTTATGATCCCAACAAATAATCCATCACAGTGTTTGTCATTCTTCCCATGCCTTAAAGCATAAATGGACGAGAAATCAGCTGATTTGGAAATTTATATCTTGGTTCGAACATCCCATTTGCCCTTTTCTTGAAAAATCATTCGTTTTGAAGCTCTTTATGCATGAGCAGCTTGTTTCTAAAGGGCACAAACTTTTTATCCATAAATAGTTGTGACAATGGAAATCATGACAAACATTGTGAATACTCCATTGTGATCTACTGTGTTTCGTGAACTAGTACAACAACAACAACTAAGCGATTTGTCTCTAGTATTTGGGGTAGGCTACATGAACCAAAAGAGAATTACGCCGGATCGGGCACATGACTCAGCTTTCTCCACTCATTCCTATCGAGCAGTATGTCTTCATTAGGACCTTTAGCCTCTAAATCTTATCGTATCACCTCCATCCATGTTTTTTAGGTCTCCCTTGCAGTTTTTTAGCTTGCCCTAATTTGATACGTTCTACTCGTCGGACTGGCGCATTTGTAGGTCTACGTCGCACATGATCAAACCATTGTTGGCGGTTTTCTCTCATCTTCTCTTTTTAGGGGTTACACTTATCTTATTACGAATTTTCTCATTTCTCACCTTATCTCTCCTAGTGTTACCACACATCCAACGAAGCATGCGCATCTCTGCTACACTCATCTTCTGGGCATGATCTCTTTATAACCTAACATTCTGTGCCATATAA
>JAVJIF010031920.1:0-85056 GCA_038442645.1 Agave tequilana | reverse complement strand
TCTTGTCGTATTACCTCCATCCATGTTTTCTTCGGTCTTCCCTGCGCTCTTTTAACTTGCCCTAAATTGATATGCTATATTCGCCGAACTGGCGCATCTGTAGGTCTACGTCGCACATGACCAAACCATCGTAGACGGTTTTCTCTCATCTTCTCTTCTATAGAGATTACACCTATCTTAGTACGAATATCCTCATTTCTCACTTATCTCTCCGCGTGTTACCACACATCCAACGAAACATGCGCATCTCTGCTATACTCATCTTCTGGGCATAATGTCTCTTTATAGCCCAACATTCTGTGCCATATACCAAAGCTGGCCTAATAGCAGTTCGATAAAACTTTTCCTTCAGCCATAATGGAATGTTACGATCACATAAAGCTCCTGTTGCGTTTCCTCCATTTCAACCAAACCGGCTTGGATCCTATGGTGGACATCACCATCGATCTCCCCATCCTTTTGGATAATAGAACCCAAGTACTTAAAATGACTGCTCATCGGTATTTCTTGTCCATCTAGTCTCACAATACTATAACGTCGGATTCCCTGTTTACTGAATTTACACTCCATATACTCTGTTTTGGCCCTACTTAATCTAAAATCTTGAGATTCTAGAGCTTGCCTTCATAACTCCAATTTGGCATTTACCCCAGCTCTCGTCTCATCGACTAGGACAATATCATCAGCAAATAGCATGCACCACGGTATCTCATCCTGAATAGCTCTAGGAAGCTCATCCATCACTATGACAAATAAGAATGGACTCAATGCAGATCCTTGATGCAATCTAATTGTGATAGAAAAATCACTTGTTATGCCTCCACAAGTTCTGATATTTGTCACTACTCCATCGTACATGTCCTTGATTATGTCAATATATATTGATGGGGACTCTCTTTTCATCAATGTCCACCATAATACCTCTCTTGGCACCTTATCATAAGCTTTTTCTAAATCAATAAAGACCATATGTAAATTTCTCTTCCTCTCTCGAAATCGCTCTATAAGTTGACGAAGCAAATGAATAGCCTCTGTCGTCGATCGCCCCGGCATGAACCCAAACGGATCATTTATTTGACAAAAAAATCTAATCTGACTAGTGTTTTCCTGCTTTAGGTTTTGCGATTTAAGAAAAACATGGTTATTTCATTTCTTCCACAGACATCATCTCTTTCCAAGTCCAAAAAGTAAAGTCTTTTGCTGTCATCTTCATTGCAAATTCTTACAGTGGGACTTTGACCGCAGTCTATTTCTTTGATCCCCTCCAACCGTCAGTTTCCTCTTTTACTCTTGCACACTTTATTTTCCTCTTCCAGTGTGTGCACACACCCATATTCCTCTCTTCCAGTGCAGAATGTGATGTGGCATTACAAATCGATACATATCATTGCCAATGATCCTTTGTACTAGCCCATATGTCCAATATATCTGGCATTCTCTATTACTAAACCACACAACTCTTGTCTTTCTATCCTAATCCTTCCCACCCCTATACCCATATCCATGCTACCCCTGCCTGTAGACAGCCAATGATGACCCGTTAGGATCCAAACACATTTCTGCGACCTCTCCATATTAAAATCAACCATTCCCTGCACCTTAATGCCTAGTTTCCAAAAGGAAGGAGTTCAGATTATAAGTTTGTTTTAGAGGAGTTCTTACTATAGACGCAAACAACCAAATTTTGTGACACACCTAACTAATCTTTCTGTTTGGAAGGTGATTGTACCGTCTTTCCGTTGAAGCACTCTAGACATGTATATAATGGTCAAGGCAGTTAATTGTAAAAAAGGTTATCATGTTAAGTTACAAAACCAACTTTGATGTTAATCAAGCTGCTTGCATTCTGATGGTCCATTTTGAACCAGGTGTGAGCCACTCAAGAGAATGATTGTTAATCCAAGGACTCTGATTACCTTACCTAACAGCAAAGTGTTCTGGCAACAACACTTTCAAATATGCATCCTGGCTATCAGAATTTAGAAAAATGACTGGCTAAACAAGTCATGGTTCTTTTTTTCAAAATAAACACATAACTCAAATCTGTCCTTGAATAAGGGATTTGATATGTGACTATGAAGTGATCAGGACTGAAAGATATTTACTCATAACTACCAGACAAAGAGTTTCACGTTTTGCTCATTTTTACAATTTTATGGTCTATAAGTTTAGTTTTTGCCTGTAAAGTTCACAGGGATGGGCATTTTGGTGAATGATTTGTATATTTAACACATATATGCAAACCTTGATGAAACCTTGTATGGTCACTGAGGATTCTCTATTACTGTCTTACCTGTTATTTCATTGGCAACTCTGAGATGCTGCAGGAAGGATAATGCTGGCCAGTGGTCATCTAACAATCACTACATCAGAGGTCATGATGCTGTTGGATCCCAGGAAGATGCTATTGAAAACTCTGATTCCCAGGAAGGACCTCCAGAGGATCAAACAAAAGATGATGGGATGTTTTTCACTAAACCGCCTCTAGTTCAAAAAGGGGTGCTTCGGACAAATTGCATAGACTGTTTGGACCGCACAAACGTTGCTCAATATGCCTATGGTTTAACCGCTCTTGGGCATCAGCTTCATGTCTTGGGGCTTATAGAAGTCCCAAAAATTGTAGATACTTCACTGGCTGATGAGTTGATGTGCTTCTATGAGAAAATGGGTGACACACTTGCTTTACAGTACGGTGGTTCTCCTGCTCATAACAAGGTACCTTCTTAAATGCATCAATGCTGATATCTCCTATCAAATTAGTTCTTTCTATAACTCTATGCAATGTTTCGTGTTAAAAGCTTGGAAGGATATTCTATTAAATTATATTCTAGAGGATTTATCTGATTTTCATTTCAAATCTATAATCTCTGTTGTAAGAGAAATTAGAACGTTCAGAGATATATTAGTTTCAGTAATAAACATAAAACTACTTATTTTGATAGGAGAAGGCTTGGATTTGAAATCAACTGATATAATAATTTATTTTACTCTACATTTCTGTTTGATTTGTGGCATTCAAAGTCAAATCACCTTGCAACCAAATTTCTGTATCTCTATATAATAATGATTGTTCAATGCATATTTCGTTACCTTTTTCTAGTCTCTTGTCAGCAACATGCATGTGGTTGAGATATCATCCAGCCTCATAGTACATAGGTATTCAGAAATATGCCCTCCTCTCACATGTGCACTTGCATGCTTCACCCACCCCCTGGCTGCAGGTCATGTGTTGAATGCTTTCTGGAGCTCTCTGTAAAATGTGGAAGGGTGTGCTGTTCATGAGCCTTATCGTGTAGAGTATGATTTAATTGTTTTCCTGGACATGAGAGCTACATTACCTTAAGTTCACGATTGATTGGAGCAATGCATATATTCTTGGAGAATAAAGGTTGCAACATGCAGTATGTGGCTCCTCGTGGAGCCGCATACTGCCCATAAACTCTGCATGGTTGAGTTTTTGAAGGAGTGGAGAATAGAAGTGAAAATCATAAAGCATTCAAAAAAGAATTTTTAAAAAATCAGAAATATCCATAAAATCAGAATGCACCATACATTTTTTCCCTTTGGTTATTCTTTTGTGGTGGTGGAAGCATGTTGGGGGAAACACGCAAGAGAAGCAAAAGCAACATGAAGAGATGCGACCAAGCAAACTCAATAACGAATTGAAACAAAATGAAAATAAAAAAAAGATCATGCATAAGTGAAGGGATGAAGCTCTGGTGCTCTCCTACTACTGTCAGTGTATTAGAAATCTTATCGCACTGCAGGAATGTTTGGCCAGAGAAGAGGAGGAGAATACGAAAACATAAAACTCTAGGTAAAGTTTGGAGAAACTAGGGATTGGTGAAAAGGGGGGAAAGATATGGTTTTGTGCAGCATGAATAAGTGAAACAGGTGAGATTTTGGATATGAAACCCACCTCCATAGCCCTTTACGGCACACATGTGGCCAAACATCTTTATGTGCCACGTAAAAGTAATATCCTGTGGTGATGCCTGTGGACCATGGTTTAGGCTGTATATTATTTGATATGATCAGGGCTGCACACGAATATGCATAACTTCTACTTTTTAAACAGTGGTAAAGCCAAGCAAAGCAAAATTGATCTTCAAAGAAGTACATAATACTGATATTCTCACCAAACAAGGGTATTGGATCATGGCCCAAACTGCCAGAATGGAAAGAAGATTGAAAGAGAACAAGGACTGCCTTTTTGTTTAGAAAGATGGTGATGCTATTTGCTTATATAACTGACAAACAATGGATGTAGACTAGGGAAGGAACTAGCTTCTAAGACACATAACCTAAGGTACTGCAACAAAAGACTGGAAATGTGCGTGAAATGAAGTTACTGCATTTACGACCCTGAAATTCACCCCATAGGTCCTACTGCAGGTTTTGAGGAACCAATTAACATGTACATGAAGCTGCTCAGTGCAATTCCCTCTGCAATAATAAAAACCATCTATGATGTGAAACAATGGGTGCGTGCGATGTAGGGAATTAGTGGTGTAATCGAACTTGCTACGTTCACCAAATAGAACGTTCTTCGGGAGGAAAGCAATTCAAAACTAACATTGTCAAACAGATGAGTTTTAACAAAGTATTGCGTGTTTGGTTTAAATATTTCTAATCTCAATTAAATCTAATTACAATACCTATATCATGCACGACAAGTTCTAATCTCAATATTAATGATGAGCAATTAAAAGATTTGCAGAATCACACATTCACCATATAGTGGACAACAGGAATGGTGATAAAATTTTAGAGAAAATTGTGGTATAACCTAACTAATAATGTGACTGCTGAAATAAAAACTCACTAATGAAGCTACTGTTGTTGTTCTGTGGATCTTGAAACTGATCTGGTTGCTGCTATTCTAATCTAATACATGCTTTTAGGAATGGATACTTGACACTGACATTTTTTCGAACAATTGATGTACATCATTGATCTCCAGGTTGGTCGCGATATTGTTCATGTGCTTTGATTTTTAGCGGCATCCCGTTGTGAGTTGAGATTGCATCCATGGTTCAATTGGCATTTCGTTGCCATGTTATTGATCGGACAAAAGTGGAGGACAGGAGGTGATGGGAGGTGACGCTGGTGGTGATCAGTTGTTTTCACTGGAGATTAATAGGAGAAACTTTGATAAGAAGTCAGAGGGAGAGAGAATTAGCTTGGGAGGTTGCTGTCACATGAAGATTAGAGGGGGCAAAGAAGAGACAGAGTGAGGATTAGAGAGAGACAACACAGAGAAACAGGCAAAGAAGCTTTCGTTTCATTCATCCATCATCCATTGATAGAGGAGAAAGAGAGGAGATGCAGACAAGAGGCATTTTTTTCATTAAACATTTATTATCTTTCAAAACAAAGTACAGAGAGAAGCCTTTAAGGCTACAAGTTCAGTTCTAACTGAACCCACAGTTCAGAATTCTAACTGATCTCACTACAAATTCAGTTTAGAACTGCTCTAACTTCTTCATACTACTACACACAATACAACTGAAATATGTCTAATACAACCAAAAAATAAGCAAAATATGGTAAGAAATACACTGAAATACAAATAAAAATTATGCTAAGATATCCCCATCAATCTATCCATGTTATCATGGTGCCTTGCGCAAACCATGAGATGGCAACTAATAGTTAAGCATATTTGTGGTTATGAGATAAGCCAACAACCATTCTCATTTGAGGAACCATAATGACATTATCACCGCTTTGTAGGAGTATATCAGTCATCTGAATCTGAATTCAACATGCAGTGCAAACAAGGAACTAAAGCGTAGAGGAAGAAGCCATGTATAGTTGCTGAGTGGCTTTCAAGGACTCATTTGAGAAATGGTTACCCTCATACACCTGCAAGCAAGGAACTGAAGCAGCTAATTCAATGTTGTTGTAATTACAAATAAAGAATGAAAACGACAGTAGAGGTTGTGGAGCAAGGTTTGAAATCTCGGAATCAGTATCAACCAATGGTTTATGGTATCAGAATCGGTCATATCGGCTGTTTTGTCTTGACCGTATTGAACACTTCTTTTAAAAAATTAAAAAATTTAAAAAATTGTTAAGAGTATTAGCTACATTTTGACATGTTTTACTTGTGTAGATGTGTAAATTTAAATATATACTACACTTGTAAAGCAAAAAACTTTTCTGAGTTGTATTCTTGCAAAAAGATTTGTTAGTTTGTTGTTTTACATGGTTCAAAACTCTTTATTTTTCTTTACAGGTTGACTCTTTACAGAAACTACTCCAGATTTGCTTAAATATTAAAACCTATTGGTTTCATAAATTATAGTATTATACTATGTGACCTGCTATTCCAAATTAGCTTATTACAGGTCATAAAGCTATTGCTTGTGTAACTACTTGTACATCTTTTTTACTTTCTTAAAATTTCAACCAACAACTGTCATTGTACAAGCTGGAGCAATTATCCGAGAGAGAGAGAGGAGAGAGAGAGAGAGAGAGAGAGAGAGAGAGAGAGAGAGAGAGAGAGAGAGAGTTCTTTAGTATTCAGTGGGAATAGAACTATGTAAAGGAAAGAGAAAACACATAAGAACAGGGAACAAATAGAACTGTAGAACCTAATCAGCAAAGAGAAATAATAGGATGCAAAAAAGAAGAAAGGAAGAGAAACACACCCATTCACAATCAACTTTCTTTCTCTTCTCTCCTCTCTGTTAAAAAAAGAGTGATATTCTACTTGATTTGAATTATTTCTCTCTTATATCTCTTGATTTGCTGGCTTCTCTCGTTGATTTTTGGGACTTGTATTATAATTTTTTTGTTACCTTTTTTGTTTCCTTTTCCCCGCTGTTTTTTCCTTCATACCCTCCTTGATCTGCTTTAGACTGTTATTCTAAAGTAAAAGATTTTCTTTTATTCTTTATTGGTTTCTTTCTTGTCCCCTTATATTTCTTCTTCCAAAAAGAAGGCTTTCCTTGTATTTGTTTCTTTAATGATTCTTACTTTCTTTTTTTTTCCCATCACTTTAAGACGTGTCCAACGGATAACCTTTGACTTTTAAACATAGACTGCCAAAATTTTTGGTTCGTATCAGGTGGTATCGGCCAGTTTCAGTCTCTAACAGGAAATGTCGGTCGATATAGGCCAATTGTAATATTATGTTGTCGATTCCAAGACATTCTGGGTGATTCTGATTTATGCCTACTAATTCTATCTCAGTCTTGGGTGATTCCGATACAAATCAGCCGATTTTGAACCATGTTGTGGAGCTAATTAAACTTGTCATAGCTGATCATGAAAGGATCTCCCATAATGGAACTAGAATCAAGGAGCTCAATTTATACTCTCAGAGACCCACATGCAAGATTTATACTCTCAGAGACCCACATGCAAGATAAGATCCATAGCTTGACCACTACAAATGGTTACAGATATGAGGTTTGTAGCTCAATAATGGAAGAATAGTTGAGATGGAAAACCTTCCAATTACATGTACATAGAACAGATGCTGGGGTGAGACGAAGCCAGAAGTCAATTTGTGGGTCAAGATGCTAGTCAGTGAACATTAGGAGGGGGCTCAGTGAACAAGGAAACCACATCATATGAAATAGAGATGGCAAGGCCAACAATCTATGGCATTACTGTAATCTGCTGACCGCAACCAATGTCAGATGTCAATTATCCGAAGAACAAAGGAAGGAAATGACGAGGAAGTGATGGGGAAGCTCTTGGAATTGATCGAAGATGATTGGAAAAGTTACAAGTGATGTTGGAGGGGTATAGTGCTAGAAGTACTGACGTTGCTAGAACATGTGGTTAGTTACATGTAAGGAAGGAAATGGAGGAAGAAGAAGTCACTGCTCGGAGAGTGGTTGAATTTGAACCCCTCTTTTGAAGGTTAGATCTTTAGGAACTGTCCCCACAAGATTTGGTTAAATGGATGGAGTATGGTTCAAGACTTTTGCAACCCTTCTTCTAGAGGAACCCCTCCTTTTCTTCTTTGAGTACACAGTTTGGTTTGAGCAGCAATGAATCTTTGAATGGTGGAGATGGACAATCATCAAGCTACAATACAATAGTCAACAGATAATGCATGAATTTTAACAAACCTGGTAGTGACAATCTTCATGTGTGGCGACAAAGAGATGTTATATGCAGGAAACCACAAGGAAGGAGATGTTGATGAAAGTCAATTCTTCCAGTAAAAGATAGTGATAGAAAAGAACTATGAGGTAACAAGATGGTGTCTTCATCACTATGCTTCAGTGTTCATGGGGACTAATTTGATGAAGACAATGAAGATAGTTACCTTCAATTAGCTGCCAAGCTAACCAAACATTAGTTAAAGCCCATGTTTCGTCCTTTGCCTTTGTCATCATGGTGGAAAAAACAAAAGAACTTGAGAAGGAATGGTAGTCCACTATGCATGAGAGCATTAGTCCAAAGACAATGTTGATCGAACTCCCAGTTTCATCGCTGACCCTTGTATCGTGTTGAAGAAAAGAACGAAAGAATTAGAGAGGGAATGATAGTTCACTATGCATTGCACATTAGTCGAAAGACAGTGTGGACATATACATTGTCTACTGCTTCAGTTAGCTAGCAAGCTAACCCATCAGTAGCCAACACTCATGTTTCATCCTTTGCCCTTGCTATCCGGATGAAAAGAAACAAAAGCACTAGAGGAATGATAGTCCATTATGCATTAGAGTATAAGTCCAAAGACAATGAGATCAAAACCTTGATTTCATCTTTTGCCCTTGCATCATGTGGAGAAAACGAATAAACAAATTAGAGAGATAATGATAGTCCACCATGCATTGTGCATTCATCCAAAGACAATGTATGTGTAATGATATAGACAATAAATGATGTCTCTAGAGGTTGATTGCGTCATCCAAACATATCGAACCAACTATTCATGATTATGTCACAAGAGTGGACGCTTCTCTGGAAGATTTTTCAGTAAGATCTTTTAATTGTGTCAAAATGTGTCAGACAAATGGGTAAGGTTCATCTTGTGTTTGTCGTTCATGCCCCAACAAATATCAAGTATGTCTAATAAGGTTGATTCATCTTCCCTTCGGAATTATAGTAATTATTTGAAATATGGTATATGTTGAAAAATGAGTCTCATAGTAGATAACAAGATATTGTGTGGCGATAGAAGGAGAATAGACTGTTTTTTCCACACAACAGGAGAATAGATTGGTTTTGTCATCATCATCTCTGTGTGTGTGATTACCTCATATCGTTCTCTTGAACTTGTTTTCTTGTACTGTGATCATCTCAAGTTTGTTCTGTCTACACTGTTACAATATACTCGAACTAGACATTTCCATTTAATCATTATGTTTATTTGTTCTATCTAGATATTCTCCGAGAGGAGAGGCCAATGGAGGGCAGCCACCCACTCTCAGGAGTTTTTACGGACACTTCAAAGATACTACAACAATACCTACATGGATGCCGAAAAACAGGATGCCATTAATGTGTAAGCTCATTCCAACTTTGTTACATGAATTGGCCCTCATTTCATTTGTTCCATCTGTTATTTCCATTTCTTGTGAATATTTTAAGAAATAGCAGACACAATTCTGCACTGGGTTGACATTTCACAATGCAGGTTTTTGGGGCACTTTCAACCTCAAACAGGAAAGCCAGCCCTATGGGAATTGGATTCAGATCAACATTACAATATTGGGAGGCGAGGTCATACCTTTGCTGATGAAAATTCAAGGTATTGCAATATTGCTGAGTTTCATAAATGTTTCGCTTTCGCTCATCATCTGAAACTATTTTTTCTTATATATTTTCTGATGAATGGTAGATTTTTCTCCTAGAAACACAGAAGAAAAGATGTTTAGCTGATGTCTCTTGAATTAGCTTGTAGCTGCTGTGAAGTTTTGAATCTTAATCCTCTATGAAAAAGTAAAGATATGGCTATTTAAAACCTGTATTGTTGATGTTGATTTATAACTTCTCTACTAAGGGTCTGTTTGTTTGGATGTAAAAGGCCGTTATTCATAAATGACTTACAACCCAATTATAACTACGGTGTTTGTTTGGATCGTAATTCGTAAAAGACTTACGCAACTCAACTACCGCTCACTTGCAATCCAATTACCACTCACTTACAGCCTACTTACAGTTAATTTTGTGGTCATGCAAATTTATATTATTTTTTATATTAATATTAATTTTTTTTAATATTTAGCATTTTTAGTATTTATTTGTAATATTAAAAATTTTTAAATCCAAATAGTTAATTTTGTGGTCAACTTTTTCACTTATGACTTACACATTACGACAACCAAATACTGTAAAACACAATACACTTTCTCACTTACAACTTTATATTACCAACCAAACACCGTAAAACTTACATGCATGTAACTCATTTACAACTGTAAAAAAATTCACCAATTACGACTTACGAATTACGGCCAATTACGACAACCAAACAGACCCTAACTTAAACCCTATGTTGCTAATCTTGATGTATAACATTTCTGCTAAATTGGAGAAACTTGGTAAGGCTATGTGATTTGTGATAGAGAGGTCACAAGTCCGAGGCTTGCCAGAACCATCATTATGAGAAGAAATTTCTTCCTTATGTCAGGAGAGGGTAGGGGAGATCCACCTAATACTCCGCATGACAGACGCGCGCGCGCGCACACAAAAAAAAAAAAAACACAGAAAACAGAAAACTGCAGTAAAGGAATTAGAAGATCACAATAGAGTTTTGTCTGTGCATTGATTACTTACAGAATGAATAATTTTGAATAGCAAACATCTAGCTACTTGCAAGAGTCTTGGAATGGCTGTTGACATGACCCCCTAAAAAGATAAATAATATGAAGTAATAAGTGCATCCAGTGTGTTATAAGGCGGCTGCCTAGATACTTACCTAAAGCCCCCCAAATCTCTAGACTGCTTATATTGAGAAAAGAAAGATGTTAATTATGTTCATTTTAGTTCATTTGGCACCCTTACTAATTCTGCTTGGTAGTGTATGCTCTTTTTTAAGAATTGGTACTTGGTGTTAGGATCAAGGGTGGAGCCAGGAAGCTCATCAAAGTTGGGTAATAATAGTTTCTGAACAGCTTTGAATTGTAGCAGTGAAAAGATCTGCTATTTAGTAGTTACACAATTGCATTTCAAACTTTTACTAGAAAAAACTTTATACACTATACAATATAAATTGGAGAATTTGTTTGGCACTATTATATTCCACTAGTGAAAGTAAAATTACCATTATACTTTCTAAAACCTAGGTTTATCTTTATTAATTTAGACACTCAAGTTAAAAGGAGGTGTCATTTTAACTGGATGAAGGTGCGAAACCAACCTAATCCTACCTAAATAGAAATATTACCGTCTATAGATACACATGAAATATGCTCTTGTATGTTAAATGGTTGTGTTTCCAACAAACGTATCTGGAGCTTTTCTAAATAGATATAATAGAAGTTCATCCACAAAAAATCACTCTCTTTATCACTCTTCTGTTGACGCCCTAAATTATATCCATGTTACTCCACACAATCCATCAATAGTTGTGAAGCCAAGTTTTGTCACATTGATTCTTCATTTTTTCTGCTCTATTAATTGGCCAGACCGCCATTTAAACATCAAAGTGAATGACTTGCTTCTCTTCCTCTGCCTTGGCCTAGTTAGCATGGTTACCACAGGCACCACCTAAAGATTAGTCATACAGGTTGAATTGTCTTAAATCATCCAAATATCACGTGCATCTTGCACATTCCCTGAATCTAGTGACATTGTTTGAGAAATCTGATCGCAACCTCCAAGCTCACTTCCATCACTGGTGTAAGAAACTACCTAAAACATTCTTATACAGAACTATCTCTAGATTTCACAGGAATGTTTGGAACCTTATACCTAACATTGATAGGAACTTGGTGACCTCATTCCATCTGGGACTTGCGTTCTAGTTCCCCTTGGAACCTTATTAAGATAAATTATCATCTCTATTAGATCACATTTCCTTTCCTGTTTACAGCTCATAAAATATGAGTTATTGACTTATTGGGAAACATGTCATGTCATCTGCATGCTTGCATCTATGTAGGCAGCCATTCTCTTCCAGCGTGGTAACACGACAAGTTATGACATCAAAGGTTCACCTTGTCTTGTACTTAGACATGCTGCCTTTATGTTTATAGGTCATTTATCAAAAGATCATTGTCAGATGGCAACATTCTGTGTCAAGACAGCCCACCTGTATCCAGCTGTAATGTTGGAGAAAGAGCGCTCCCAAACTCAGTGTTGCAGGCAACAATTCATCAAAAAGGAGGTGCAGAGGGTCTGTCTGATTCCAACCCAGAAATTTCAACTTGTGAAAGTGAAATATCTTATTCCAGGTTAGCTGCTTCGATTTTTGGAAACTTGATTATCATGCTCTCTTATTATCTAAATCTTAGTGTGCAACATCTGTTCATATTTTGCACTGTTTTTTTTTTTTTTTTGCTAATTTGATGCATGCAGAACTATCTGGAAACAGGTCATGTATGATCACCATGGATAATTTTTTTACATGATATATGGAAAGTTCCTGATCAATAACTGTTTCTTTTTCAGTTATTCTTATAAGAATTTGGCTTACAAATGCTTTGCAGGAATTTGGTTCTGAGGCAGAGGTTGAAATTAGGTTAGCCAACAGTTGGGGAAATTTGATTAATCTTTCTTCGAACCTTATCAATTTCGTAGACCAAATTTAGATGGGAAATTTTTTAGAATAGAAATAGTTTGCATACATGATATAGAAATGATGACACCAAAAAAATTCCATTTATCCCAATTTGTTAGGTTCGACTAATATGGATCATTATTTTCTAAGGACCATACTGCTCATGCAGCTCAGTCCAAGCTTGTCTACCCATTGTTATTGTTGCACTTCAGCTACAATCTTTATCAGAACTACCACATGTCCCTCTAGTTGTAAATGTCAGGATCACCACATAATTCTCCATCAGTTAAGCTTTTATTTGATCCTACCTCTTATACCCCATCAAATGCATAACTTCAAATATTTAGATATAAGATCGGGATTTACCTTATCTGCTGCCTTGCATTTTTCTACAAATTAACTCAGAAGCTGTACCATTTAACTAATGTCGACTCGAACTTGTTTTTTAATATCACAAGTGAACCTGACTATACAATTGATGACAATCATTGTTGCATCTCATTCAAATACAATGCTTCCATTTAAATTTTTAACCTTGTTTTCCATTTATATTTTTTTGCAGGTGCACGCCAGAGATATCTGGTACACACCTTCTTGCAGATCGTGAACTTGATTATTTCAATGAACTCAAGTTAGATGCATCAAATTGTTCAAATTTTTTGGACTTTGACTGGATTTCATCTTCTGGGAACTCGTGTGAAGATGAAAATTATGAGAGGTAAGTTTCTCGCTGTGCTTGTTGGACTGTCAATATTTCTGCTACATAGAACTATGTGTTGCTTGATATCATGAGAGTTTTCTTTTAATATTACTGTAATATCTACTTCAAATTTTGGTTTATCTTTTCAGTCTCCTGCATGTGTACGAATACTGATGTAACTGTCTGACTTGTTTGTCTTTGTGCCCTTAAAACTATGGTTCCCTATTTTCTCAAGTTTATTACATTGCCTAAGTTTACAGTTATATATAATATCAATTAGCTATACTGCTTCGGCTCGTCTCGCTCACACAGACGCAAACACGCATTCCCCTGGCAGGGTTATGATCCCAACAAATAATCCATCACAGTGTTTGTCATTCTTCCCATGCCTTAAAGCATAAATGGACGAGAAATCAGCTGATTTGGAAATTTATATCTTGGTTCGAACATCCCATTTGCCCTTTTTCTTGAAAAATCATTCGTTTTGAAGCTCTTTATGCATGAGCAGCTTGTTTCTAAAGGGCACAAACTTTTTATCCATAAATAGTTGTGACAATGGAAATCATGACAAACATTGTGAATACTCCATTGTGATCTACTGTGTTTCGTGAACTAGTACAACAACAACTAAGCGATTTGTCTCAAGTATTTGGGGTAGGCTACATGAACCAAAAGAGAATTACGCCGGATCGGGCACATGGCTCAGCTTTCTCCACTCATTCCTATCGAGCAATATGTCTTCATTAAGACCTTTAGCCTCTAAATCTTGTCATATCACCTCCATCCATGTCTTGTTAGGTCTCCCTTGCAGTTTTTAGCTTGCCCTAATTTGATACGTTCTACTCGTCGGACTGGCGCATTTGTAGGTCTACGTTGCACATGACCAAACCATTGTTGGCGGTTTTCTCTCATCTTCTCTTTTATGGGTTACACTTATCTTAGTACGAATTTTCTCATTTCTCACCTTATCTCTCCTAGTGTTACCACACATCCAACGAAGCATGTGCATCTCTGCTATACTCATCTTCTGGGTATGATCTCTTTATAACCCAACATTCTGTGCCATATAACAAAATTGGCCTAATAGCAGTCCGATAAAACTTTTCCTTCATCTATAACGAAATGTTACTGTTGCATAAAACTCTTATTAAGCTCCTCCATTTCAACCAGCCGGCTTGAATCCTATGGTTGACACACTATTGATCTTCCCATCTTTTTAGATAATAAAACCCAAGTACTTAAAATGATTGCTCATCGGTATTCCTTATTCGTCTAGTGTCACAATAGTATAATCTCGGATTCTTTATTTACTGAATTTGCACTCTGTTTAGGCCCTACTTAATGTAAAACTTTGAGATTTTAGAGTTTGCCTCTATAGCTCCAATTTGGTATTTACCCCAGCTCTCGTCTCATCGACTAGGACAATATCATCAGCAAATAGCATACACCACGGTATCTCATCCTGAATAGCTCTAGTATGCTCATTCATCACTATGACAAAGAATGAACTCATTGCAGATCCTAGATGTAATCCAATTGTGATAGAAAAATCACTTGTTATGTCTTCACAAGTTCTGACATTTGTCACTGTTCCACGTACATGTCCTTGATTATGTCAATATATTTGATGGGAATTGTCCACCATAATATCTCTCTTGGTACCATATCATAACCTTTTTCTAAATCAATATAGACCATATGAAAATTTCTCCTCCTATCTCGAAATTGCTCTATAAGTTACGAAGCAAATGAATAGCCTCTGTCGTCGATCGCTCCGGCATGAACTCAAACTGGTTCTCTGATATTTTAATATTATGCTTTAACCTGTGTTTAATTACCCTTTCCCAAAGCTTCATGGTGTGACACATGAGTTTTATTCTAAGGTAGTTTGAACAATTCTGGATATCACTCTTGTTCTTATAGAGAGGTATTAGGGTATTCTTTCTCCACTCATTTGACATTTTTTTAGTTAGCCAGACCTTGTTAAAGGTTTGTCAGCCATCTCACGCCCATCTCTCCTAAGCATCTTCATACCTTAATAGAAATTCTATCCGGGCCAACAACTTTCTTTGACTTCATCCTCTTCAAGGACTCATTAACTTCAGATTCGCTAATTCTGCGCATCTAATTACGGTTCATATTCTGGCACTGAATGATAAGGTCATTCAAATCTTGAGTAAAACTACTATTGAACAATCTGTCAAAATACTCTCTCTATCTTTCTTTGATTTCTTTATCTCGATCTAAAACCTTCTGATTCTCGAACTAAAACCTTGTGAACAAGTAATGTAGGAAAATTTTCTGCATTGTCATCTTATTCCTTCCTTTCATGTTGTGCTTTAATAGTTATGTGAGTTTGCCGACACTTGTTAGTTGTTTCAACGTGAGCGTGTATATAAAAGGAAATGTTGTTGTTTCCGACAATGTGTCAACTGTTCTGCTTTATCGAGTATCAGTATTATATTCAGAGGGGAGGCATAGCCTGAGTGTTTATTTTTTCTTTCTTTTCAAGCACCGTGCACTCCATGCACCACTAAAAGTTTATGTCTGCAGGTCATCACTCATCAACTCACCGGTTGAGACTCTTTCCACCGAAAATGTCATTAATTGGATAACTCCTGAAACAACCAGAGACCCAAGCGAGAATAGCATTGAGGTAATATTCCTCTCATCTATTACCAATTGTTTGTCAAAATCTTTTCATACAAACTGTTTAAATTGTTGAATCTGCATCTGCTCTCATATGATTGACTTTCTGAAAGATGGATGTTTCTGTAGCATGCTTGAGTCCTCTGCATATTGGTTATATGGCCTTGGTCTTGTGTGTACCATATATGCGCTTAAGAATTGTTGATGTGTATACATGTTTTTTGTTCATATAAAATACCTGCATACAGCTTGCTTATTTATGCATCTTTATATATGTCCTCCTTTTTGTAGTATGGATGTAGTTTGGTTAACATGCATATGCTTTCAATAGGCATGCATCATAATTTGCCCGTATGCATACACACGCACGCACAAGAACACACCCATACTTATTGTTTGCTTCAATAATAGTAGCAGAGAATGGCTGGCTGTCTTTTTTCTATAATATTTAGTATCTTGGATGTGTGCCATATTTTGATTTCTCCATTTATGAAATATTCTTTTCTACTTTCTTTCCACAGGCAAGGGAAGCAACAGACACAGAGCTACCCTACAGTACAGCAAAGCTCTCTGATGTTCGCAAGTTTTCTCAGAGCTTCATTGACTGGGTCATGCATGGAGAGGCCTTCTGCAACTGAAAGTGCACTTATCTTCCATGTTATTATTCTCGGCTTCATGGATTCAAGGGGAGGAAAGTAGAGGAGAAATTGCTCGGCTACATGGGTTATGCAAGAAAGAGAGAGGAGCCTCAGATCCATGAATTATGAGGGGAGAACAGGAATGAGAGAAGCTTGAGAAGCAAGCAAGCTTCGTCGGTTTTCATGTGTAAGAGATGTCCGTTCGACCTCGACATCAGCCTGCTGCCTTTGTATAGCCCATATCTCCTATTCTTTCAGAGCACTGCTCTGTTCTCAGAAAAACTTGTAATTTCTTCGCTTTGTAAATATAACAAATAAGCATCTAAACATTTTTGCAACTATTCATTGGCAATAAAATACTTATCCGTCTCAATCTCAGGTATTAATCTATCATTATTATTTGAATTCAAGTAGGTTAGGGATGTAAATGCATGCGAATAAAGCTACCAATAAAGATGTTCATGAATACCGACATTGTACGGCTGAAGTATCCAAAATATTGGAACAGCCAATACGTATCTGAATGTACAAGGACATCTGGATATTTCAGATATAAATGTTTCAGTATTGCATGAATAACACTGATGTAGAAGGGACTTAATGATATTATCATGATTTTCCTTACCAATTACTTGCCACCATATTTGATCAAGGTTTTTTTACTGTATTGCACAGAGAAATGAAGAAGTAGGCCAACCGCCAAGAGTAGGGTTTTTTAGTAGGTGGACCGATCAATTAACGAGAGCAATAATAAAACAGAGCTACGACATGAACGAACCGTGTCAAGAACTCTGCAGGAGAGGAGACCAGAACATGGGAATTAAAACTGCAGTGAAGCACAAAAAGATGAATAACTGCTTTATGCTGTCGTTGAGGAAGCTAACAATGATCTGCTGAGTTTGCGATGAATGAATGCGATTCGCGGCAGAACAAGTATTTGTAACAGCAATTTCTGTTTGTCGTCACAAGACGCGAGCTTTAGACATTCCTCACAAAGAGGATGGAAAAGGATTCTAGTGGTGAGGATTGCTGGTTGAGTTGTCCGATGGGAGAGGAGAATGCAAGCTCAAATCAGAGAGTAAGCGGCAAGGCTTTGTACCTTCATTAAGTCTTCTCATCGACACATATTGTGTTCATGTTTTGTAAGGACTGTGCTCGATAAGAAATCAACAAGTTCTAAATCAATGCCAATAATGAACAGGCAAAATAAAACTCACAGGAAAGGCCCATCATTTTGTAGGGAAAACGATCTTAGTTTGACAATTAAATCAAATAATAATAATAATAATAATACACAAGCACCGCACACGATCCATTTGTTGTCCATTTCAAATTAACTAAATCAAATTGGCAGGTATTACTGTAGCCCAGTAATAAAATATCTTTACCGCAGGAAAAAGACTGGGTTCAAATCCCGCTAACACCAAGCTACGGTCGCTATTTCCAAAAAAGGGGTTAAATCTAATCACTACAAAGTCATTGAACCACAGATTGCGTACTGCCCAAATGACAATAACATTATGCTAAATGAGCTCACATCAAGTTTTCACTCAACAGACACTTTAGTTGTTCGCATTAATTGGAATAGGAACCCAGTGATAAAACTTATCAATCATTCAAGTAAATTACATATTAGAAAACGCTGAAGTACCAATTTACTCATCCATGTTCTCAAGAGAAAGAAAAAGGAAAAATGGATCCTACCAACAAAGCGAAGTTGAGAGTTTCGGAAGCCAAAAGTCAAAAACTTAATAAACAATAACTTTGATGCAACTTCTTCTGATTTTTATGCAACCAAACTTGACTTCAACATTTGGTCAAGTGACAGCGCATTAGTCCCAGCCTGTGGCAGGCACTGGAGGTGCTGCTTCCCAGCCACCGGCAGGAACACCCGGGGGAGGAACAAGACCCTCTGCAGGAGGAGGAGCTGCCGCATCCCAACCTTCACCTTCTACTGGATCTATTCATGGAAAGAACCAAAAAAAAATAAAAGTTTTTCAGTTGGAAGAAAGATCGCAATAAGAAAACAACACTCAGATTCTAGTACTAAAACAAACAAATAGTTGTTCTCACCAAAATGTAACTAATAAACATATAAATAAAATAGACGGAAGATTAGCAGCTAGCCCCCTAATTTCAATAAATTGGATTTAGGCAATGTCACTAAGCATTTCCTTTTTAATTGTTAGTCAATAATTATTCATGAAAAACAAATATATTTGAACACTACAACTCATGTATCTCATAAAAATATTAATCAGGATTTAAAAACAATTAATCCCTATGGTTTTTTTTGTTGTTACAGCTGCTATGTTTATCTTGTTACTCTGACTGTATATTTGTTCCAGTGAATTCTAGAAACCTTACAAATTTGTTACAGATTTGTATAAATTCCTATTCAAAGACCCAGCACCAAAACTCGGTGAGACTCAAAATTCATGAGCATCATATGCAAGCAGTGTAAGCATGTTAATGTTGAAATATAAAATTGCACATAAAAAATAGCATAGTTTCCTAACTCACTGGAGTGAAGCATGAAATTTCTTGCTGCAGAAGATCACAATAACAAAAGCAAATTACTACTAGAATAGAAGTTATTGCAGTGTGACACATAAGGGCCAAAGTAAACTAACAACACAATATGTATGTACACCCACAACACAATATGTATGTATTTGATAAATATCCATAACAATAATAATAATAATAAAAGCAATCAGCAAGAAGCTTGGTGAACCTAAAGAAATCAACAGTTGGAAATAGCTGACCTTGAGCAGCATTCCAGTCAGCTGTAGGAACTGAAGAGACAGGATGGGCAGCAGCTGCCAGGTCTGTCCAATTATCTGTAGTCCCTGCAAAATCACCACCGGGAACATGATCAATAGCAACTGGAGCCTCTGCTTCTTCCTGTTCCTTGGCTTCCTCAGGGTCTCTATAGAAGAACAGGTCAACCTGCACATGAGCAGAAGACAAAATGGTTAATCATAAATAATGAGAGATAAACCTTTATAGTCTTGACAGAACCATAAACAGAAGTTAAATGTGATCAAAACTAAAACAGCATCAGCATATCAAAGCATGAAATTTATAAAAACCATAACATACTTGTTGGAGGATAAAGACACAATAAGCAAATATAGACTTACCATCACTTCCCATTTGTGTCCAGGAGCAATTGTGCCTCGCATCTGCAGCACCATCCTTGCCAACAACCAGAAAAGGCAACCAATACTGTGTTTCCCCTTGTTGTTGGCTGGGATTCCAATATCAACATAGCGCATTGGCGAATCAGTGTCACAGAAAGCTATAGTTGGAATGTTACCAAGAGCAGATTCCTTGATGGGCTGCACACATATTTTTTGTTGTTAAAAGAAATATACTAAGAGACCTCAATATACACAAACTAAAATAACCCATGCTGACAGATTCACCTGATGGTCAGTTCTAGGATCAGTAAGGATAAGAAGGCGAGGCTCACTGAAAGATGTCTGGAGCTGATTAGTGAAAGTTCCAGGTGTGTGCCTTCCTGCAATGGGATGAGCACCAGTGTACTGTGCAAATTTCAACACGGCTCTCTGCCCATACGGCCTTGCAGACTGAACAATTATGTCCTGAGGGTTCTCAATGGCAACTATAACCCTCGCGGCAAGCTGGAGTTTTTCCCAGGTTTTTCCAAGATTGATGATAAAGATACCTAGATTATTGAGAGGAAGCGCTTACAGATACAAGACTAAATAAGAATACAAATTGCTATGCAAAAGTATAATTGATATCCTCATCAAACTGTGTTAAGTAAAAAAAAATAAAAGTTACTAAACCATCAAGGGATAAGCTTTTATGGTCCTGGTTAGTGTCGCCCAAGTCAAAAAACACTATATACCAATTTATCACCCACAAAAATTATCTCTACTAATCATCCAAAAGTCAAATATCACTGAGAATATTTGGATACAAGAAAACTAGATTCCTGGGCATGTGTGATGCACATGTAAGAAAATAATTTTATTTTTTCAATATATGATTTTTAGTGCCATAAGTTGTATTAAGATGATGCAAATTAAAGCGTTCCAAATCCTATAAATGCTACTTATTCTAATCAATGCCCTGAGCAAATAATGTTGCTCATTCTTGAAACCAAAACACTTGGAATTTTAAAGGAAATTCAATTATTTTAAATAGAATTTTGAAATCTTTTTGAGACATGGGCAATGAGATAGCCGTGATAGAGAATTCAATTGCAATCCGCCAATGGGATGCATTATAATAGTACAGATTAAAGGCATCTAGCAAATATAACCAAGAGATTTTGAAGTTTTAAGAACAATTTCTATTGTAGTCAAAGAACATGTGATATAGTTGAATAAAACTTGAATTTTCAAACCTTTCACCCAATATCAGAACTTGTAACTTACATATTTATTCCATAAACTTTAACTCTACCCCTTAAAGAGGTAAAAACGATTGTAATAAAAGACTCTGAGAATACATTTGCCAACAGGATGTGAGATTTCACCATAGGATCATGCCCATTAACTTGAACCCAGCATCTCCAAACTCGGGCATGGTCCAAAATAGATAGTTAAATAAATAGCTGGCTTAATGGAACTGAAGTCAGATTGAAGAACCACTTAACCAAAACGAATGGCTTAAAAGTCCAAGCACCAATTAGACATACATGAATTATACATAGGAAAAAAAAAATCCTTTTTGAAGCATTTGGCGGATTTACTTCATCAAAGAAGTAAACTTTCCAACGGCTAAACTTTGTTATCAATCAAACTGCCTATTTACAAGCGAATGTTCATAACATAAACCAATCCAATATTCCCAGACAATCAAAAGCAACATAAAAATCAATTTTTTCTCACTTCTTCGTCAAGCTGTTCCGTTTCCAAGAGATTAAACAACACCACCCAAATAACCACAGAAAATTAGAGTTAGGGTTAGAATTACCGTCGGATCTACGCTTGAAGACGTAGCGCTCCATTTGGAAGTCACAGTTCTTCGTGCCGAGGTGGACGTCGGCGGCAAGCATCATCTGAATGTCCTGCTCCTTTTGCGACAGAGATCTAGTCGCCATGGCTGTTGCTTTGAAGAAACCCTAGATCGCCAGGGATTGCCGGAGAAGCTAGGGCTGGTACGGTTTGTCTTCTGAAGTCTGGAGGCGGGTGAAAGGGAAGACGGGCAAGATGGAGAGGAATCAGGATTATATATAGGCTACAAACCCTAGCTAATCGAAGTTCCCCAGTTGTCAATTTATTAGGAGCTTTGTTGGCTGGTTGGGCTACTGGTATATGGATCAACCCTAATGGGTCTATGATAATGGGCCGGACCCATTTCAAATCTTTTAAGAGTTAAGATTACCAACTTGAATCGTTTTTTAAACGTAAATGAGAGGACTCAAATTTCATATAGTAAACTGTAAGTCTTCGTCCATCATGAAGTTTATGTTTTATGACAACTTTTCTCATGATGTATCGTACTATCATACTTTTATATGCGAGGAAGCTAAACAAAAGAAAACAATGAAAAAAACTTATATATGCACAAGCTTATTGTTCGCAGCTCAAATTTAAGTCCTAAAAATTAAAAAAATGCAAGTTGTAATTTTTTAATTAATTCTAAACTTTTTTCTTTATTTATTGCTAAGTAACAACATTATTATCTAAGATGTTGGAGGAAACAAAACTAAAAAAGAAGGTTGTGTTTGTTTAAAATTGTGTTTGGTTTGATGAAAAAAAGAAAAAGAAAGGCAAAACGGAGAAAATTATTTCTCCTGCTTGACAGCATGCACTCAGAACAAATGGGGGGAAATTTTGAGAGAATTAATAGAAATTTGCTTTAAAAGAGTTGTTTTAAAAAAATTTCCTTCGCATTTTCCCTCTAACGAAGTGGAAATGAAGATAACTCAGAGAGAAAAGTGTTCAATACTCGATTGTCAACAAAGCTCCTAAACATATTATTTTCTCACTCAACTCTAAAAATAGTGAAAATTTTGGAAAATCAACATATCATCAAACTTTGATCGAGGATGATCCTTCTCAAAGCATTCCCTAATTTCAATAAAAGCCACCGAGTTTTGTTCCAAAACTGTAGAAATTGATTTGACGCACCTCATGAATTAATTAGAGATCTTTTGAATCTATTAGAAATTACAAAGTTTGATATGAAATCGTCGGAATCAGCGCGAAGTCGTGAGAGCTGTTAGAAATTGCAGTCACAAATTTGATTAAGAGTTTGCCGGAATCAATTTAAAGTTGTTGGAGTTTGTTGAAAATTACATATTTTAATAGAGAATGTTGAATTTCATTCAAAATCAAATATTGACATCATCATACTTCAATTTGGTCACAGATTTAACTTGCTTGGTATAACACCCATCCATCTTTTGATACAAAATATTTTCTTAACAAATTGTTTGTTTAATGACTTTTGATATTATTTTCTTTCAAAATTTTCTAACATTGAAGAGAAATCTTGGTTAAAGAGGAATCTCGGTTTCCTTTCATTTCTTCACTCTTTTTTTCCCTTCATTTTTGCCTAAAATTTTCAATTCTAATTTGAATTTTCATGAGTTTCTCAGAAAACTACCATCATCTTTAAAATTTCCAAAAACCTATTATGAACTGTCTTACAAATTCTTAAATAACTAACTTCTTTTAGTTGGCCATCAGATGGGTTATCACGTGACCATTACGTGCATTACACATGTTGTATTATTAAGCTAATACAATTGTTAGGGGGCTTAATTTAAGTTAAGAGACATTTGGACTTCTTGCATAAGTTGTTATTTGTTAACACCATTTGGGTAGTTATTGAGAATAGAGCAGTACATGATAGTTTTTGAGAATTTTAAGTTAGTGATAGTTTTCCAAAAACTCATGAAAATTCACGGTAGTATTTAAAAATTTTACCTTTTTTCTCTTTTCGTTCTTTCACATATATTATCCTCAAACTAAAAAACAGCCCAACGGTTAACAAATCTAATCACAAGTCTAATGACGAATAGTTTTAGAAAAGAAAAAAATGGATTTATTATGTGGTCCTCCTTCTGCGAATAGTTTTACTCTTCTTGTTGAAAATATATAATTTTCTTCTAAAGTCGTCACAAATAATATCTAGGATTTTCTCGACGAATTTGCAAATTGGTAATTGGTAATTGTAATTGAAAGCGTCCCCAATTTCTAATGACGAGGTAAAGCACAGCAGCAAGAACACCAGGATATCTTGCTCCTTCTGAGAGAGAAGATTAAGTAGCTATTGGTTCTGAGAGTTGATGGGTATTCGAGGTATGAAACAAAAGTTACAAAATGATCATGGGCTAATAATAAGATTGAATTAGAGTTGGAATGCATAACCTCGTCAACCTAATTAAATGTTAATTAAGTTTTATTTTTTGAATCTACATTCTTATCATTTTTTTTTTTTTTTCCATTTAACATTACATCGTAACCAGGCTTGATCCTGAAACCCCATTCAAATTCCCTCTCATTTTTTTACCAATCAGATTCAGTCATGTCATATTGGCCACGCAAAATCATACAATTAAGCAAAAAAGTCAAATTCCAAATGCACTACAAAAACGGCTACTAGAAACCTTAAGCTATTTAGTTGACAAATTAATATTTTTGCATAGGTTAAGTAAATGCCCTGACACTCTTTCATATTTTCTACCGCCCAAAGAACAGAAGAGTAGTTACATTTTCTCAGAAAAACAAGAAGATCATGGTGAACAAAATTAACAGAATGAGATCAGAGTGAGTTCATAAAGGCTTGAGACATATTTTTGACCTTTTAGAGAAATTAAGGTTTTACAACAGTTAAAATGTAGAAAACTAATATTAACTTCTCTCAGTTTTCAAAAAAATCACCATGCACCTTTAAAAATGCATAAAATATATCATAAATTTAGCTAGTTTTTAAAAAAAATACCATTCACACCATTAACAACAAAGTTATATATATATATATCTCAAAATGACCTCAAACTAAAATTAATGATCAATAAAATTGCCGCTGGTTTTTGAAAATCAGAAAAAGATTCAGGGCAGTTTTATGTATTTTTGTAAGGTTCGTGATAGTTTTAAGATCTTAGCCATTATACAACTGAAGGCAACTACCTCTCTTTGCCTTGATGCGCATTATGATTCACTGTACCAAAGAGTTATTGGATGATTACAACAACAACTAAGCCATTTGTCTCAAGTATTTGGGGGTAGGCTACGTGAACCAAAAGAGAATTACCCCAGATGGGCACACGGATCAGCTTTCTCCACTCATTCCTATCGAGTAATATGCCTTCACTAAGGCTAAAATCTTGTCGTATTACCTCCATCCATGTTTTCTTCGGTCTCCTCTGCGCTCTTTTAACTTGTCCTAAATTGATATGCTCTACTCGTCGGACTGGCACATCTTTAGGTTTACATCACACATGACCAAATCATCGTAGGCGATTTTCTCTCCTCTTTTTTTCTATAGAAGCTATACACCTATCTTAGTACGAATATCCTCCTTTCTCATTTTATCTCTCCGCGTGTTACCACACAAAACATGCGCATCTCTGCTATATTCATCTTCTGGACATGATATCTCTTTATAACCCAACATGTATTAGATGATTCAAAAATAAAATAAAACACGGGATTATAATTTTAATGATGAACAGGCAAAATCATCATGCTCACAAAAGCTACAAAGAGTCTTAATTGGGGGAAAAAATTACAGAAGCACTCAGTCTATTTGCTGTCCTTTTTATAGATGGGTTATTGGATTCTCTGCACACTAAAGTGAGCAAACATGATTGTATCAAATCACAAGTAATAAAACTGATCATCGCAACAACTACTCCCGCAAAATCTTGACCAAACCACACCAAACTTTTATAAAAACCCTCGAGAACAGGGCAAAAGTGACATGCAAATGAACATCAAAACAGTAATAAATGAACGCAAAATTGACTCTCGCTCAACGGACTCAAACCCAGAGGAGCGACCAGTCACCACCATAAAACAAGAAGAAAATAAGACACTATGGATAATTGGATATTGGCATTAATTGGACCAAAAATCCAGTGTTCGAACTTCAAGCACACCTGTTTTTCCCTGGCACAAGGCAAATTAGAAATAAGAAAGACCAGGGACAATAATAGTACACGAACAACAAACCATTTGAACTTAACACACTTAATCAGCCGAAGTACCAAAATTTACTATTTTGCATAGAAGAAGGAAAAGAGATTCTACCAACATAGAAGTCCACAATTTTGCAGCCAGAATGAAAAACTTAATAAACAATTTTGATGAGACGTCTGCTGATTTCAACATGTGATTAATTGGAAGTGCACTACTCCCAGCCACTAGGAGTAACACTATCGGGGGTCATAGTTTCTCCTTCCCAGCCATTAGGAGGAACACCGGCAGGAGCAACAACCCCTTCAGTTGGAGGAGCAGCTGCTGAATCCCAACCTTCACTTGCAACTGGAGCTATTCATGGAAACAAAGAACCAAAAGACGAAATCTATTGTCATTCAACTTGAGAAAGATCAGTATAGGCAAACAATACTTGGACTCTAGTCCTCAAACAAATGGAAAACTCAGAAAATAAAAGGTTGCTATCATTGACAATTAATAGAATAAATGGAAGATCGGTTAGCCCCCTAATTTCAATAACATGATTTAGGAATTATCAGCCGGTTTTTCCTTTTAATTGTTAATCAATAAGTATGCATGAAACAAACAAACCGCTTGCGTAGAACAATAAATGAATCTCAATAAGAATATTAATAAGATACCCACTTACCCTAAACACCGGATACCAACCTTATCATTTTCCTGTAGACACTGCTATTTTCTCTTGTTACTCCTTTTTCATACATGTTTCAGTGTGCTGTAGATTTTAAAGGAAAAAATTGTAATCTTATAAAATTGTATACAGATTTTCATAGATCCCCTTTCAGAACTCAGCACCACAGCTCGATAAGATTTAGGCATAGTAACCATATTATATCCTGCAATGCAAAACTGGACGTATGAAATGGTATAATATCCTATCTCACTCATGTGAAGTATGAAACTATTTGCAGTATAGGATACAATAACAAAAACAAATTATTGCTAGAATAGAAGCTTAGGCAATCAACAGCTGTGACACAATGGCGAATGTATAATCGCAGTACAGTATGTCACTACTTGCTAAATAGATCAAATATAAAAAGCAATCAACAAAAGAACTGATGAAACCTAAAAGAATCAACAGTTGGAAATAGCAAACCTTGTGCTGCAGACCAGTCAGCCACAGGAACTGAAGAAACAGGTGTGGCACCAGTTCCCATATCCATCCGTTGATCCGTAGGCCACTGGTCAGTCGCGGTCCCTGAGAAATCACCACCAGGATCATAATCAACAGCAGCTGGAGTCTGTGCTTCTTCCTGTTCCTTGGCTTCCTCGGGTTCTCTATAGAAGAACAGATCAACCTGCCCCGGAGAAGAGGGGGAAAATGCTTAAATTTAAAAAAAAAATGAGATATAAACCTTCATAGATTCAGCGGATCCATTATCAGAAGTAAAATGTGATTAGAACTAAAACAAAAGCAGGATATCTATCAAAATATTAAAAGTATAAGTTTGTGACGATAACATACTGTTGTTGGAGATCAAAAGCACAAAAAACAATTACAGGTTTACCATCACTTCCCAATTGTGTCCAGAAGCAATTGTGCCACGCATCTGGAGCACCATCCTCGCCAACAACCAGAAAAGGCAACCAATATTGTGCTTGCCTTTGTTGTTGGTGTTGGTTACAATACAATATTTTCTTATTTTTAAAACATGCAACAATTTTATTTATAAATCTGTAACCAATTTGAATAATTGTCATAAAAATGCAAATAATAAAAAAGAATTAAAAAGAAAGAAATTGCTGGTCTGGGGTGACAATCGTGCAGAAGCAGTGCCCTAGAAGATAGATGGTCGGTACCTCATCCGGACCTTAGAATGACCTCCTCTCCTAGTGTTAAAAGTTCCCCCAGTAGATCACGAGCATCCAGTCCCGGATGAAAAGTTAAGCCGTTGCTCAGATGGAAATTCGCTGCCCGTATGTAAAAGAAATGCTCCAAAAATTATCAAGAAAACCGAACCAAAATTTGCAATAAAGAAATTTAGAGGAGAAAGACAGAGATTGTAGGATTTTTGCAGTGAACAGTCTGAACTGCGAGAATCTATTTATAGATTCTCGGAGTTCATCTGTTGTAACAGTCCCGCTCTAAATCTGCACACGATCGTGCAGTTCACGAGCAGATCCAGAGAGTGGGTCAAAGCCGAACAAAAGTCCCAAAAAAATCAAAACAGAATTTTAAATAAAATTAAAAAGCAAAAAATCAAAAAAAAAAGTTCTAGGTTCAAGAGCCCCCTGAAACGAACTGCATTCGTGTCTACAGGTCGTGGGCGCGCGCCACCCGCACCCGGCCCGATTCGGTTCAGCTTGTGTGCGCGCGTGTGGGGATGTGGCCCATGACCCAACACTCATAACGATAGACATGGGAAGAGTTGGTATATATACTACTAAACCTCCCATCTCCTATTCAATGTGGGACTAAAACCAAAGTCAAATAAGAGGAAAACTCAAGTTTTCCCTCCAACTCAAAACACATCCAACAGGCCCCCAAAACTTGAGTTTCAGAGAGGATAAAACAAATCAATAATAAATAACCATCAAATCATTAGATCATAAAATACGAATAAAATCGAGCAACATCATACTGTGAATTCGGGGTCGATAGCTTGCGGCCTTGAATCTACCTTTAGTGAATGTCATCGCCACCTGAGAGACATAATGGACTACGCCTTAAATTAGGCCTCTTTAATTAGATATTGATGAAATACACACATAGTAAGTTTCCATCTATTGAGCGAGCAAGTTGAGCGTTAAAGGTCATACTCACAATAACCGACTCATGAGAGTTTCTAGGGTCAGCCCTGCCCCCCCAACCGCGGCCATCACGGTTTCTCTCACGTAGATAAGTCTTCCAAGGATACTACAGCTGGATAGTATACCCTCCATACTACATGTGTTGGACTTATTAAGAGTTAAACTCATTCTTACCTAACTGTATTATAAGAGCATCGTCACCACAGAGAAGGGGTAGTAACTATACTGCTACATTTATGATATAGACATATCCGAGTCGATGTTCCACACGAGTATCATTAGTCCAGCTTGTTTCTACCACATTGAACCTCTTTCATAGAATCAACTCCCAATTAAGTAGGTTGGGTCCCCGCTGTCGGTGAACTCTACTATGGGCTTAACCCTATCTCCCTCGATGATTCTAAGACCACACTCCTAGAAAGACCCTTAGTCAATGGGTCAGCAATATTTTTCTCAGACTTTACAAAGTCTAGAAGCACAACTTTGCCCAATAGGCGCTGAACAGACTTAAGCCTGATTTGAATGTCTGTTCATCTTATTATTGGCATTATCTTGATTTAGAATCTCAATGGTGGATCTTGAATCAGAATGAACTGAGATTGGAAGTATGGATCTAGGCACGAAAGAGAATTCATATAAAAGATCTTTTAACCATCCAGCTTCAGAGCAAATTGTATCCAGAGCAATGAGCTCGGACTCCATGGTGCTCCTGGCAATCATTGTTTGTTTGCAGGATTTTCAAGACACAGCAGTACCACCGAACATGAATACATATCCGGTAGACTTAACACTGTTGGAATCAGTGGCCCAGTTGGCATCACTATAACCTTCTATAACATCAGGATATCCAGTGTAAGTCAGACAATAGCCAGTTGTGCCTTTAAGATATCTGAAAACTCTCTCTAGTGCAGTCCAGTGTTTTCCACTAGGGTTACAGGTGTATTTACTTAATCTTCCTACTGTATAAGAGATGTCAGGCCTAGTCCTGATGGATATATAAAGAAGTGAACCTATTAATTGAGAGTATTTCAGCTGAGACACAGGCTCACCCGTCTTCTTCTTCAAAGCAATTGAAAAATCATAGGGTGTAGAAATTGGCTTAGAGTTATAAAAATCAAATTTATAAAGCATTATTTCAATGCTATGAGCTAAACTCAAAGAAATTCCATTAGAGGTTTTGGATATTTTCATTCACAATATCATATCAGCAGAACCTAAATCCTTCATATTAAAATTTTGAGAAAGATAATCCTTTACTCTTTGGATTGCATCAAGAGAAATTCTAAGGATAAAAATATCATTTACATATAGACAAAGGATAATATACTCATTGCCAAAGTTCTTAGAATATATGCACTTGTCATGTTCATGGACAGTGAATCCAAATTGTGCAATAACTTTGTTAAACTTTTGATACCATTGTTTAGGTGCTTGTTTAAGTCCATACAATGACTTCACAAGTTTGCACACTTTGTTTTCTTGTCCCTTGACAATGATTCCTTCTGGTTGGTCCATATAGATCTATTCTTCAAGATCGCCATTCAGAATAACAATCTTGACATCCATTTGGTGAATGAACATGTTATAAATTGATGCAAGTGCTAGAAGGATTCTGATAGAGGAGATTCTGACAACAAGAGAATAGGTATCAAAGAAGTCAATAGCCTTTTGTTAGGTGAAACCCTTGACAACTAATCTGGCTTTGTATTTCTCGACAGTGCCATCAGGTCAGAGTTTCTTCTTGAAGATCCATTTACAACCTACATGTTTATATCCTAGATGAAGGTCAGTGAGAATCCAAGTGTTATTCTCCATTATGGACTTGATCTCACTGTCAATAACTTTTTTCAGAAAGAGATTCAAAAGAGACAATTGCTTCCTCGAAAGAGTTAGGATCACCTTTCACAAGATAAGTGAAGAAGTCCTCACCGAAAGATGTAAGAGTTCTAATTCTTTTACTCCTTCTAGGCTCAGAATCATCAGTAAGAGCAAAACTAAAAGAAGGAATATCATCGGTAGAAGGCGTAATAGAGGGACCACAAGGGATTATAAATTTGAGGAAAGATGTTCTCAAAATAGACAACATCCCTAGCTTCAATGATGGTGTTGTTGGATATTTCACTGATCTCAGAGTTAACCATTAGGAATCGGTTAACATTGCTATCAAGTGCATATCCGATGAAGATAGTATCAACAGTCTTGGGGCAGATTTTTCTTTTCTTCAGTTCTGGTATTGAAACCTTGGCTAGGCAACCCCAAACTTTGAAGAAATAAATGTTAGGAGTTCTCCCTTTCCAACGTTCATATAGAGTAACGTCAGAGTCTCTTTGGGAAACCCTATTGAGTATAAAACAGGCAGAAAGGAGAGCTTCACCCCAAAGGTTTTCAGGTGCACCTGAGCTGAGTAACATGCAGTTCACCATCTCCATCAGTGTTTTGTTCTTTCTTTTAGCTATACCGTTGGATTGAGGTGTGTAGGGAGCGTTACCTCATGAATAATGCCGTGTTCTTGCAGAATTCTGTCATATCGTTTGAGGTTTACTGCCCCCACGATCAAATCTTAGAATTTTGATCTTCTTTTCAAGTTGGTTCTCAGCTTCAGCTTTATACACCTTAAACCAATCGAGAACTTCATCCTTAAATTTGATAAGATAGGTGTAACAGAATTTGGAGTAGTAATCAATGAATGTCACAAAATATCTTCTACCGCCTCGGGTAAGAACACTGTTCAAAGGCTCAGCCGAGTCGGAGATGAGTCGGTCGAGTTGTATCCGTCTCGGCCCGCTCCGAGACGAGTCCGAGTCACGAGTCAGTCGACTCAATTCAGAGGAGACCGACTCGGTCGAGAATCGGAGTTGACTCGGTCGACTCGGCATTATGATGATGATTTTGTGTCTCATCGCAATTCAATGTGGAAATAACTACATTAGCATGTATTTATGAATGTAGTTTGTGCAATTTACTATATTGTGCATGTATTTTGATATACTTCTACCGACGACGCGTGTATTTATACTTTCATTTTATATTTAGTGTGCTAGGTAATATATTTTGGATATGTGATACATGAACGTGGATATATACAATTTTTTTAAGATTTGTCGTGATTTTTTCAGAATGTTTTAAGCTTTCTATGTAGCATTTTGCACGTATCGCCCGATACCGATCCGAGTCATCGAGACCGATCCGTCTCAGTGTCCGCCGAGTCGGCGGCCAAGACCGCGACTGTGAACCATGGTTGAGAACTCTATTCGAGTCACACACATCACTGTGAATAGTTCGAGAGGTTCAGAATTTCTTGTGATAGAGTGAAAAGGTATTCGGACATGTTTGCCTTGAACACATATTTCAAATTTAGAAGTTGTGTCAACAGAAGATTTAGGAATAAGGTTCAAGTTAATCATTCTCTTGATAGAATTGAAGTTGACATGTCCTAATCTTCCATGCTAGATATCACAAGACTCAATGTTTAAGGCAACATGAACTGAAATTTTTTTATCAGAAGAATTTATTACATTGAGACGAAAAAGGCCATCACAAACAAATCCTTTTCCAATGAAGATATTTGACATGGAGATTACAAACTTATTGGATTCCTTGATAATCTTATAGCCAACTCTAAGAAGTGAAGACTTGCTGATCAAATTTCTCCGAAGTGTAGGTACATGCAGGACGCCTTGAAGAGTCAAAATTTTCGCTGAGGTCATTCTGAGATCAATACGTTCAGTTCCCTTTATCTCTCTAGTGGAGTCATCTGTCAGGCTCACACTTCCTCCATGTTGTTCCTGATAGGATTTAAACCAGGAGCGATCAGTACAGATGTGAATATTGGCTCCTGAATCTAACCACCATTCTGAGAAGAAGGTGATAGAGTTGACAATAGGAAGAGAAGAATCTAACCTAAAGGAGTTGGAGTTCAGTTCCACCATGTTGGCCTTGTGTCCGTCATTTTCTCCATTTCCTCTTGCTTGAGCTTTGACAGGTTTTCTTCCGATTGAAACATTGAGGCGTCATGTAATTTGTTCTTCCGCAGATGTAGCAAAATCTTCCATCAGTCTTTTGGCCAAAGATGTTGGGTTTGGAGGAGAAAGATTGAGAAGGTTTGAAAGAAGAGGAATTTGCATGGGGAGAAGAATGAAAATGATTGGGTTTTTTAAACTTCTTGCACTTGGGATTCATAAATTTCCATTTAGGCTTATCCTCCATCAAGTTCACTTTAACTTCTATTTCTGACTTGGTTTTGGAGTTTTACCTATGCTGATCTTCTATGTGAATCGCTTTTAAGGCTTGAATGAAGGTTAAGTCACCTTGCTTGTAACGGAGATCTCCAGCAAAGGTTGACCAGGAAGGAGGAAGTTTATCAATGAGACATGACACCTTGTAATCATCGGAGAAATGATTTCCTTTTGATTGAAGATGCCAGATATAATCTTGAAATTCATGAAGTTAATCATTGATTAATTTACTATCAATCATCATGAATTTGTTGAAGGAGGAGGAGGTGAATCTTTCGATTCCAGCGTCATCGAGGCCATATTCATCCTCGAGTGCTGTCCACAGTTCTTTAGCACTCTTATATTCATAATAAATGTCATATAGACTCTCAGGGAGTGCACTAAGAATTCTATGGAGACAATGATAGTCAATTTCTTCAGGTTTCAAATAGATGTAGGCGGAAGGAGTTGTAGGAGAAGTTTCAACAGGAGAAGATCCAATAGATGATGGTTTAGGAGAAGGTGCAGGCATGGTGTCATTTATGGCTGAAATAAGACCTAAAGTGGTTAACTAGTACTTCATCTGGTTTGTCCATCTCTTAAAGAATGTGCCAGAGAATTTCTTCAATTTGACACCCTTGGAATGATCAGGGTTAGTCATAGTGACGGGATGGTACTACCTGAATTCTGTATTTCAAAATTATTTAATAATGTCAGAATTTAGTTTATATTGGTAGCTTTAGATTAGGGTTTGCAGAATAAAATAGTGTATAATTCTTCTTTAATTATGTGCCAAATAATTCAAGTAAAATATAACAAGATATAGACTTGTCATTTTAATTTTTCTAATTTGAAATTATAACAATAATGATTTCTAAAGGTTATTTCAATTTTTAAACTAATTACTTCTAAATTTCTAATCAATAAGTCCAATTAAAATTTCAGAAATAAACTAGCAGGAATTAATTAACAATTGACTATAGAGTTTAAAGCAATTAAACTATGCAATTATAAACTAGAAGGGATTAGATAATTGCAAGAATTTAGACAATTCTATTTTAGTTAACTAATATAGTAGAAATAAACAATTAATTAACTAATGAATGTATGTAAAATCTAGTAATATGAGTCTTTAAATAAGACGAGATTTAAATAATTTAAATTATCTTATAAAAGATTTTCATTTCGTAACACACTAAATAAGATGCTATAAAAGAAAACAAAGAATAAAAAGTTTGTAATGAAAGGATTTGACCTTGTAATAATTAATACAAATAGATTTGTAATGAATAAAGTTATTAAGGTTATTAAGATTTTTATTACATCTTGTAATAACGTTTTACAATGAAAACAATTAGATTATGAAAAGATTTTTTCTTTGATATGAAAGATTTGTCCTTCTAATAATTTGAACAAAATTTTTTTCTATGTAAGAACTTGTAAGAGATAAATACTAAATTAGATTTGAAAGACTCTTGCAACAGATAAGATAAGTTCTAAATAGTTTAATGAAATCCTTTAACTAATTAGGCAAGAACTTGTAAAAATAAACTGTAAGAATACAAACAAAAAAAATTCCTTTTTAAGATTTTTTTAACTAATTATCTTTACTTGCCGGGACAATTTTCTACTTGCATGAAAATTATCAAATAACAGTCTATCTTCTAGATTGTTGGTTACAATGCAATATTTTCTTATTTTTAAAACATGCAAAAATTTTATTTATAAATCTGTAACCAATTTGAATAATTGTCCTAGAAGATAGATGACCAGTCCCTCGTCCGAACCTTAGAATGACCTCCTCTCCTAGCGGTAAAAGTCCCCCGGTAGATCACCAGCACCCAGCCCCGGATGAAGAGCTAGGCCTCCGCTCAGATAGAAATTTGATGCTCGTATGTAAAAGAAATGCTCCAAAATTACCAAGAAAACCAAACTAAAATTTGCAATAAAGAAATTTGAAGGAAGACAAAGATTGTAGGATTTTTGTAGTGAACAGACTAAACTGCGAGAAACTATTTATAGGTTATCGGAGTTCATCTGTTGAAACAGTCCCGCTCCAAATCTGCACACGATCGTGCAATTTGTAAGCAGATCCGGAGAGTGGGTCAAAGCCGAACAGAAAATCCCAAAAAATCAAAACAAATTTTAAATAAAATTAAAAAGGAAAAATAAAAAAATAGTTTTAGGTTCAAGAGCCCGCTGAAACAAACTGCATTCGTGTCCGCATGTCGTGGGCGCGCGCCGCCCGCACCAGACCCGGTTCGGTTCGGCGTGCGCGTGTGTAGGGATGTGGCCCATGACCCAACACTCATAACAATAGGCATGGGAAGAGTTGGTACATATACTACCAACCTCCCATCTGCTATCCAATGTGGGACTGAAACCATAGTCAAATAAGAGTGAAACTCAAGTTTTCCCTCCAACTCAAAATACACCCAACAGTTGGCTGGGATTCCAATATCAACACAGCGCATTGCAGAATCAGTGTCGCAAAAAAGCAATAGTGGGAATGTTACCAAGAGCAGACTCCTTGATGGGCTGCATGTATTTTTTTGATCGTTAAATAATTGACTAAGAGACCTGAATGTACACAACCTTAAATAACTTCTGCTAGCAAATTCACCTGATGGTCAGTTCTAGGATCTGTAAGGATAAGAAGGCGAGGCTCGCTGAAAGATGTTTGGAGCTGATTAGTGAATGTTCCAGGTGTGTGACTCCCTGCAATGGGATGAGCACCAGCGTATTGTGCAAATTTCAACACTGCTCTCTGCCCATATGGCCTTGCAGACTGAACAATTATCTCCTGAGGGTTCTCAATGGCAACTATTATCCTCGCGGCAAGCTGTAGTTTTTCCCAGGTTTTTCCAAGATTGATGATAAAGATACTTGAATTATTAAGATGAAGGGCTTCCAGATACAAGACTAAATAAGAATATAATAGCATCCTCTTCGAGCAGTGTTAAGTAAAAAACTAAAAGTCACTAAATCATCAAGGGGTATGCTTTACGGTCCTGGTTATCATTGCCCAAGTCAAAAACACTATATGCCAAAAAAAATTACCTTTACTAAACATCCGAAAGTCGAATATCATTGGCAATATCTTGTATCCAAATATTTTCAATGATGCACATGTAGAAAAATAATTTTATTTTCTTAATATTTCATTTTTAGTGCTATAATTTGCATTAAAGATGCTGCAGGTCAAAACATTCCAGTGAGCAAATAAAAGTTATTTAATCTAATCAAAATGCAGTGAGCAAATAATGTGGCTCACTCTTGACAAAAAAACAATTCGATAATTTTAATGGTAATTTAGTTATTTTTAGATAGAACTTTACATTTTGAGACGTGGGGCTGAGAGACATCCATGATAGAGAATTCAAGTACAATTCCAAACACTGATGGGTTTGCATTATAATAATAGATATTAGGGGCATCTACAACAAGCATAACAAAGCCAATTTAAAAGTCTACAAAAGTTCATTTATTTTTGAATGAAAGAACATGTGATATAATAATTTAAGAGAGCTTGAATTCAAACCTTTCATCCAGTATCAGAACTTGTAACTTTGATCTTAGAAACTTTTACTTCTACCCATTAACAATGCAAAAAGATTGTATTCAAACACACTCATCATACATTTAACAACAGGATGTTCACCATATCCCATTAACTCGAACCCAACATATCCAAACTATGAAGCATGGTCTAAAATTGACATTTAAATAAAACGTAGAATTAATGGAACTGAATTCAAATTGAAAAAAACAACTTAACCGCTTAAGACCAAGCATCAGTTACACACACATAAGTTGTACATTGCATGAATAGCTTCACATTCGAACAGATGGGTTTACGTCATCAAAGAACGAATCTTTCCAAAAACTAAACTTTGCTACCAATCAGATTAACAATTTACAACACAAGAGAATTTTCATAACATAATCAATATTTTCAGAGGATAAAAAGCGACAAAAAAATAATTTTTTTTAAAACTTCTTCTTTGGCAAGCTGTTCCATTTTCGAGAGACCAAACAATGACAACCAAAGAACTACCAAAAATTAGGAGTTGGATTAGTATTACCGTCGGATCTCCGCTTGAAGACGTAGCGTTCCATTTGAAAGTCGCAATTCTTCGTGCCGAGGTGGACATCGGCAGCAAGCATCATCTGAATGTACTGCTCCTTTTGCGATAGAGATCGAGTCCCCATGCTTGCTTTGATTAAACCCTAGATTTCCGGGGAACTAGAGAGCTAGAGTTCGTTATTGTGTCTCTTTGAGAAATTTGGCGTCGGCTGACAAAAAAACCGGCGAGCTGCGGGGGACGGATTTTATATGATTCTCTAAACCCTAAAATAATTAGGAATTTCCCAAATTGTCCGCTGGATTTCTTTAATACTGAATTATTTGTGGGCTGGATGGGCTCCGCTTATTGGGCTAGTCCCATGAGGTTTTTGCCTGAGTATTATGGGTGACTAGATTGCTAGAAAGCCCATCAAAAATAAGTTTCTTTAAGGCCCAAACTTTATAATATATATGCACATAACTATATTATTTCGTTTTGACCCCAGTTACAATTTTGTCATAGAATGAACAAACAACAAGAACACCTACTTCAGCTCCATAATTTCTTCACTAGTAGAAATTTATAAGTCCCTCCTTTTGTATTTAGAAGTGGAGATTTTCTAATTGAAAACACAGGAACAAACAATTATAATCTCTTGATTTATTGGTCAACTTAACTATATAATTGACAGAAGCTAATAGTGGTTCGTAAAGGCTCATTGTAGCTCTAAACGTTGTACAATAAACACTCATTTTTTACTTTTTAGGTGCACAGATGGAAAAAACGAAATTTTTATTAATCGCCGATATGACGGTGAGAGAGAATAAACAAATAATTGTACTAATCTGATTCACATTACTCTTTTTCGATGCATAATTCTCTCTCTTTTGTAATCGCCATCCTTGTTTATGATCTAAGATACTATAGCTGTCAAGCAAACACATCAATCGTGATGATATCGCAGTTAATTTGGATCCAAATTTCTTGCATATTTTCATTTACTTAGGGATTGCAACAAAGAAGTACTAATCAATTCAATCAAACTGTAATGCCAACTAGTTTAGCTTAACACTCTTCTTTAATCAACACATCTAATGTCATATCTTCGGGATGTTTCCTTGCCCCATGCTTGGATATATCATCATCCAACACTTGTGTGGTGAGCTAGAAACACCCAAACCATGTTCCTTTCACTGTGAACGTATGAGATGGGGACTACACATGCATCCAACCAAGGCCCTATGCATGTAAGCATCCTTTCGATGTCTTACTTCACTATTGACAATTTAGGCATAGTATTCTGAAAGGTACTTTGGATTATTTTGATGATTATGTTCCAACCAACCCACTCATTTTGTGCTGGCTAGGAGATTTTTAGAAGCAGCAACAACAACAACCACATGTAGGCAAACTCATTATTTTATTTGTTGAGAGGTGTTAAATTTTTCAGTGGGGTACACGACGTTACGTGGCATGCTGTGATTCACTTTTTCAAGTTTCTAACTCATGCCGAGTTCTCTGTTAATGAGAACTGGGTCTATCTTAAATGCCAAGTCCACTTCTCTGTGTTGTTGGTATCTCGGAGATAGATTTCCCAGTTCATACAGAAGCCCTGTATACGTTTGTTGACACCATAGAATCATCACATCATTATATCACATGAGAGCGATGAGGAAAAAATTACTAAGCTTTGCATTATCTTTTAATTGTAAGAATTAAATAGACTTTAATGCGGATAAATTGCCATGGATTTAGAATCAATCATCTCAAGAAATCAAATACATAATTTAAAACAATACTAAATCCATACCTGAAGCCATTGAAAGGTGAAAGAAGAACGTAGATGGATGAAAATCTGATTTTTCTTTTTAATCCTGCAAGAACCCTAATGCAGACCCTTCTTCTCTCTGTCTCCTTTTCTTTTCACAACCTTGCAATTATGACGGAATTCTCTTTCATACTCATAAAATAATGAGCCTAGGTTATATTCTTTTCAGGAGGAGAGATGAGGGTCTAACATTTACCAAAATAACCCTGAGATAAAACCACCCATCATGGTTCCTTTATACCTCATGTTATTATTAACTTATATATAAATGTAACTTTAATATGGGCATCTTTAATATTAGTTAACTTTAATTAGGAATCCAATGTTAATTAACCAAGGTTATTGGGCCACCTTAATGTGAGATTAACATTCTCCCACTTGGACCATTAACCGATTAGGTTAAAAACTTTAGAAAACAAATAAAAGAAAAGACTCATTTTTCAAAATATTTTGACTCCATTGGATTCCATACTGAAAAACTTTGACACGTGATCACGAATTTTAAAAACAACAACTGATAAGCCCAAATATGAAATACTGTAATACTGCAATTAGATTGGACCATCAATGCGAGTCATAGCGGTTATACAACATCCATGTCATACTCCCTTCTATGCACCACAACATTGATAACCCTTACTAATTGAGTCCATAACCAAAATGACCCCTATAATTGTCTTGTAAAGACATTTCCTGTTTAACAAACATCCATACATAATATGTGCACACATGGATAACAGGAAACACATAAACAAACTTTTATTGCGCAATAATGTCAATTACATAAGTACCAAAACATACATTTACAGATTGCTCAAAAGACCCATTCTAACAACATGTTCCTTAAATGTCTTTGGAGGCAATCCCTTTGTCATTGGATCAGCAACCATTAAAGTGGTACTTATACTTCAATTGACACTTTCTGTTTCTCAACTCTTTCTCTAACCACCATGTACTTCAGTTCTATGTGTCTAGAACCATTAGAGTACTTACCATTCTTAGAGAAGAAAACGGCTGCTGTATTGTCACAATATATCTTCAGCGGCCTGGCAATAGAGTCAACTACACCAAGTGCTGAGATAAAATTCCTTAACCATAATGCATGATTCGAGGCTTCAAAACATGCTATGAACTCAGCCTCCATCGTGGATGAAGCAGTGATAGACTGCTTTACACTCTTCCACGAAATTGCCCCACCTGCTAGCAAGAAAATAAAGCCTGAGGTAGACTTCTTGCTATCTGGGCAACCAGCAAAATTTGAGTCCGAATAGCCAATCACTACCAACTGATCAGATCTCCTATATGTGAGCATTAGGTCCTTCGTTCCCTGAAGATACCGCATTACCTTCTTAGCTAATTTCCAGTGCTCCATTCCTGGATTGCTCTGGTATCTTCCCAATACCCCAACAGCATAACTGATATCTGGCCTGGTACAAGTGTGTGCATACATCAAGCTCCCAACTGCTGACGCATAAGGAACTTTCTGCATTTAACCCTTTTCTAAGTCATTTCTAGGACACTGGCTCCCACTTAATTTGTCACCCCTCATAATGGGTGCAGGACTGGTTGAACACATTTCCATATGAAATCTTTCCAAGACTCGATTGATATAACCTTTCTGAGACAATCCTAGCAATCCTCGAGATCTATCCCTGAAGATCTCTATGCCAATAACATAAGTTGCCTCACCCATATCAACCATCTGAAAATTCTTGGTAAGATAGCTTTTAGTTTCATACAGCAAACCAATATCACTACTGGCTAACAAGATATCATCCACATACAGAACCAAAAAGATAAACTTTCTCCCACTAGTCTTTAGATATATACACTGATCAACAGTGTTTTCTGTAAATCCGAAAGATGTAATGGTCTCATTAAACTTTATATACCATTGCCTGGAAGCTTGTTTAAGTCCGTATATGGATTTCTTTAATTTGCAAGTCAAGTGTTCTTTACCTTCATTTGCGAACCCTTCAGGTTGCTCCATGTAAATTTCCTCATCCAAATCTCCATTCAGAAAAGCAGTTTTCACATCCATTTGATGTAACTCCAAATCATAATGAGCTACAAGGGCCATAATGATTCTAAGAGAATCCTTCTTTGATACTGGAGAGAAGGTTTCTCTATAGCCAATGCCTTCTTTCTGAGTGAAACCTTTAGCCACAAGTCTGGCCTTATATCGTTCGATATTGCCTTCAGAGTCGCGCTTGGTCTTAAAGACCCATTTACACCCGACTTTCTTACAGTTATTAGGCAATTCGACGAGATCCCAGACTTTATTTTGGTCCATAGATTTCAACTCTTCATTCATAGCATCAACCCATTTACTAGAATCATTGCATTCTATGGCTTGTGAAAATGAAACTGGATCTTTATTTATCCCAATATCATAATCAGATTCCTGTAGATACACCACATAATCATCTGAAATGGCAGATCTTCTTTCCCTTTGAGATCTTCTCAAAGCTGCCGGTTGTGGTGGTTCTACAATATTTTCAATGGCAATATCCTCATGGAGTGGTGAACCAACATTATTATGTTGTTCTGGTATCTCAGCTTGATGATCAAGTTGAGGGACAACAATTTCTCTTGAAGGAAAGGGTATTGGGATATTTACCCTTACCTCCTCAAGATCTACCTTTCTTGGTTCATCACTCCAACTAATTTCGCCATTCTCAAGGAATCTGGCATTACCAGTTTCAACTATTCTTGTACTATGGTTAGGACAATAAAATTTGTACCCCTTAGACTTTTCTGGATAACCAATGAAATACCCAGATATTGTTCTTGAGTCTAATTTCTTTTCTTGTGGATTATATATTCTAGCCTCTGCTGGACAACCCCAAACATGTAAATGTCTTAAACTAGGTTTCCTACCAGTCCACAACTCGAAAGGAGTTGTTGGGACTGACTTACTAGGAACCTTGTTCAAGATATACATAGCAGTCTTTAAGGCTTCATTCCACAATGAATTGGATACAATAGAGAAGCTCATCATGCTCCTAACCATATCCATAAGTGTCCGGTTTCGCCTTTCAGCAACACCATTCTGCTGAGGCGTACCTGGCATTGTGTATTGAGCACAAATGCCACGCTTTTCTAGAAATTTGGCAAATGGACTAGGATTTTGTCCTGACTCATCATATCTACCATAAAATTCACCACCTCGATCTGATCTTATGATTTTAACTTTTTTATCTAATTGTCTCTCGACTTCTGTAATGAACACCTCAAGGATGTCAACAGCCTGAGACTTTTCATTAATTAGATATACATAACCATAACGTGACAGATCATCTATAAAGGTAATGAAATATCTCTCTCCCGTAAAACATGGAATGGAGAGTGGTCCGCAAATATCTGTATGAATTATTTCAAGAAGCTCTTTACTTCTTGTGGCACCTTTCTTGGTGTGTTTTGTTTGCTTTCCTTTTATGCAATCCACACACACATCAAAATCAGTGAAGTCTAGGTTATCCAAAATCCCATTCTTCACTAATCTTATTATTCTATCCCTGGAGATATGCCCCAGTCGTCTATGCCACAAGATAGAGGAATTTTCATTAATTAAGCCACGTTTAATACCAACATTCGAATGCAGAGATAAAAGAGATTGTGCAAACTCATCATTCAATGAAATTTTATATAAACCATCACATAAAATTCCATGTCCAACCGACATTGAATTAAACATTAAACTGAGTTTTCCACAACTGAATAAAACAGAATATCCAAAAACATCTAATTTGGATAATGACATTAAGTTCCTAGAAATCGAAGGTACATAAAAAGTATCCTCAAGATCCATCTGATGTCCCGTCTCTAAGAGTAGTCGGTAAGTACCAACAGCCTCGACCTCCACTTTAAGACGGTTCCCCATAAAGACGAATCTCTCACTTTCCTTCGGTTTTCGGGTTGTAAGGAATCCCTGCATTGAATTAGTTATATGAGTTGTGGCTCCAGAGTCAATCCACCAAGTATTAGAAGGAACTTCAGTAAGATTTGATTCATAACATACAAAAGAAAGATTTATACCTTTCTTTTCGAACCAAGCCTTCCTCTTATTGTAGTCCTTCTTCACATGTCCTTTTCTGCCACAGAAGTAGCATTTGACAGTGAAAACCTTTCTATGACCTTGGCTACTTTCCCCATGGTCATTTCCTTTCTTTGATGGAAATCTCTTACCTCTTCCATATTTACCTTTCTTATGGATAGCTCCTTGAGTTACTGCCAACACTGAGTGTTGCGCTTCTTGCCTCAGTCTCACTTCCTCTTGTACATACATACCAGTCAGCTCATTCAGATTCCACTTATCCTTATGAGTATTATAGTGGATCTTGAATGGCCCAAACTGAGAGGGAAGTGAGTTGAGGATGAACTGTACTAAGAAGGATTCATCCACTTTCATTCCCAGTGATCCTAACTTCGCAGCCTTATCAGTCATATTTAGAATGTGTTGTTGAACTCCTCTACTGCCATCATATTTCATAGTAGTAAGTTCAGCCATAAGGGTGCCAGCTAATGACTTATCTGCAGACTTAAATCGGTCTTTAACAGCAGTTAAAAGTTCAGATGTATTAGTAGTATGTAGGAGTGAAGTCTTGATGTTATTGGCAATGGTCATCTTGATGAACATGAGACTGAGTCTATTCGACCTTTCCCAAGCTTTGGCATGGCTAGCCTGTTCTGCTGTACTTTCAGCAGTCACTTCATCAGGTTTCTCTACTAAAAGGGCCATGTCAAGGTTCAGAACACCCAGTGTAAATTGTACATGTTCAAACCACTCAGAAAAGTTGGTACCATCCAGGGCTGGAATGCTAGTTGCATGAGTGTGAAGGGAAGTGGGAACGTTCACTGAAACATAATAGGACAAGCTCACATTAATGCCTCGAATCAATACAAAAACTTTAAATTTAATGAAGATGAACTATTGATATCACTCTGATTCCTCCTTTGGGCGAAACCTAAGCATATCCAGTGTTCACTCTTTAGGTGAGACTCTTTTATCACCTATGTAGGTCTAATATAATTTATGCTACTTAGACAGTAAGTCATGTTACCTTTGGGTATCCAATTCTACACCACTAAGTTGCATAAATTACACTACCCTACCCCGGTTCCTAATTATTTGAAAGAGACTTTCCTTTGGGCCAGTCTCAATCTCCTAACTAGAACCGCCATCGAGAATATTATTGTCTTTAATGTCACCTACATTGACAAGTCTTTTATGTAGTTGTATATTCATAAGGTTTACTAACATAGGTCACTTTGGCAACTACTAAATCAATAAGCCTTATGAATACAAAACTAACCAATAATATTCTCTAATCTTTTATTTGAGTAATACTATAATACTCCAATTCTATTACTTGACTAACATCAATCATTATTAACACAATAACTTTAATGTGTAACATACTTTAATGATTGAATTAAACAACCATTAGTCGACTACTAAGAAGGACTAGTCGACTTGGGTCAAGTCAAGTCGACTATACATTTAGGTCTAGTCGACTAGGGCAACGCAAGGTTAGTCGACTATATCAATATTATTAGTCGACTATATATTTTATTAGTCGACTACAAATTTTATTAGTCGACTCCTGTTGGAAGGCAACTCTCGGTTAAATTATTAGTCGACTTGGGAAAATAGTTAGTCGACTATACATTTTATTAGTCGACTACTCAACATAATTAGTCGATTCCTGTACCGAAACAGAGAGTTCTTAAGTTTCTGGAAAAATACTTAGTCGACTAGTGTTTCGGGCTAGTCGACTAATAGTCGACAAAACTGTTATCGCGGGCAGTTCCAGATTGCCGGCGGAAATATTTAATTAGGGAAAAATTAGGGTTAATAATTCCTGAAATTTGATCCCAATTAATTGTACAATTAGAGGAAATTGAGCAGAACATTAGGGTTAATAAATCCTCTTAAAATTCTACAATTAAAAGATCAAAAAATTTAATTTTATGAACTGTTAATCAAAAATCCTAATTTTTCATAATCCATAATCCAAGATGTATTGATTCTAAAACCCAGGCTCTGATACCAAATGTAAGAATTAAATAGACTTTAATGCGGATAAATTGTCATGGATCTAGAATCAATCATCTCAAGAAATCAAATACATAATTTAAAACAATACTAAATCCATACCTGAAGCCATTGAAAGGTGGAAGAAGAACGTACATGGATGAAAATCTGATCTTTCTCTTTAATCCTGCAAGAACCCTAATGCAGACCCTTCTTCTCTCTGTCTCCTTTTCTTTTCACAACCTTGCAATTATGATGGAATTCTCTTTCATACTCATAAAATAATGAGCCTAGGTTATATTCTTTTCAGGAGGAGAGATGAGGGTCTAACATTTACCAAAATAACCCTGAGATAAAACCACCCATCATGGTTCCTTTATACCTCATGTTATTATTAACTTATATATAAATGTAACTTTAATATGGGCATCTTTAATATCAGTTAACTTTAATTAGGAATCCAATGTTAATTAACCAAGGTTATTGGGTCACCTTAATGTGAGATTAACATTAATGATGAAGTTGAGGGCTTTTTAAGGGAATCCATGTTCTTTTTGGAGTCTCGGTCTGAAGTACTAAAAATAAGCAGAACACTGAAAAAGAGTCAAATTACTGCAGGTCACATTGCAACACCTTGCGTTATGTGAGAGATATCTGATATCATAATTTAAGTTCTGGAGAGTTGAGGCATCTGATCCAGCTGAGGTTCTTCCCATGTGAAGGAATTGGACACCGTGCTCATATGTAAGGTCATCTAATAGAATTTCCCTTAAGGTTTACTCGTAGAAATAAAATAAATAAAATAATAATAATATTCTTGTGATTCCGATCAATTGGTCTGCGTACACAGGATGAATTTACAAGACATGTGAATACATCATTTTAAATTTTAGACTTCCCATGATCTAACCTTGTGCTTTTATCAACAATCTAGACTAGTGAAAATTAACAGTTTTCTATTATTTTTAATAATATATCACCTTCTTCCGATCTCTTATAATCGCCTCAATAGAAATTTTGTTGCATGGAAGAAGGGTGTTTCTGTTATCTTTTGTACATTTTGGCTGTTCTTTTTCTCCCTATTTTCTTCTTCTTGTCAAAAGAGTGATGATACATTGGCAGTCCAAATTCAACTTCTTCTTTCTTTTTCTGGGTCTTGTTAATCTCACATTAAGGTGGCCCACTACCCTTATATTTATTATTGGATTTCATAATTAAAGCCTAACTGATATTATGCATGCCCAAATATTATGGTTACATTTATATAAGTTTATAATCACTTGAGATATAAAGGGCCATGATGGGTGGTTTTATCTCAAGGGGGTTATTTGCAAATGTGGACCCTCTTCTCTCCTCTGTGAATGAAAAACAAACCTCTTCCCTTTTTGTGGAACCATCAATTTGAGAATAGGGTTTTGTGCAAGGAAAAGGAGACAGAGAGAAGAAAGGAGTTTGCATTAGGGTTTGCAAGAATCAAAAGAAAGGGATTAAGATCTTCATCCATCTAACTTCCTCAATCTCTCAATGGCTTCAGGTAACTGTTTAATATGTATTTATTCTTGAGATGCATATAGATTCTAGATCCTTGGGTTATTTTGATCTTCATGAATCTTTGAGTATATTCTTAATTCTAACATTTGGTATCAGAGCTTTGTTTAAGAATCAATACATCTCAGAATTAAGATTATGGGAAATTAGGGTTTTTTGATTAACAGTTCAAAATCAAAATTTTTGATCATTTAATTGTAGAATTTTAAGAGGATTTAGTAGCCTTAATATTCTATTAATATTCCTCTAATTGTGCAATTAATTGGGATCAAAATTCAGTAATAGAAACCCTAATTTTTCATATTCTAATGGGTTCAGTCGTCGAAACAGAAACCGCATTTGATAACTGTTTCGTCGACTGTTAGTCGACTTGCCCGAAACACCAGTCGACTAAGTCTCTTTCCAGAAAGTTGAGAACTCTCTGTTTTTACTGTTTAGTCGACTTGACATTTTGATTAGTCGACTAATAATGTGTATAGTCGACTAACCCTTTTCCCAAATCGACTAACAGGTTAACCGAGAGTTGTCTTCCTGCAGGAGTCGACTAGTCTTGCCCTTGGTCGACTAACCTTTTATTTTGTAGTCGACTAATCTTTCATCTATAGTCGACTAGACTTAACCCAAGTCGACTAGTCTTCCTTTTGTAGTCGACTTGACTTGGCCTTAGTCGACTAGGCTTACCTTGACCAGTCGACTAATGGTTGTTTAAATTCAATCATAATTGTATGTTACACATTTAATGTTATTGTGTTAATATTGATTGATATTGGTCAAGTAATAAAATTGGAGTATTATAGGATTACTCAAATAAAAGGGTAGAGAATATTATTGGTTAGTTTTGTATTCATACGGTTTATTGATTTAGCAGTTGCCAAAGTGACCTATATTAGTAAGCCTTATGAATATACAACTACATAAAGGACTTGTCAATGAGGGTGACATTAAAGACAATAATATTCTCGATGGCGGTTCTAGTTAGGAGATTGGGACTTGCCCAAAGGAAAGTCTCTTTCAAATAATTATGAACCGGGTAGGGTAGTGTAATTTATGCAACTTAGTGGTGTATAATTGGATACCCAAAGGTAACATGACTTACTGTCTAAGTGGCATAAATTATATTAGATCTACATAGGTGATAAAAGTTTTCACCTGTAGAGTGAACGCTGGATATGCTTAGGTTTCGCCCAAAGGAGAAATTAAAGTGATATCAATAGTTCATCTTCATAAAATTTAAAGTTTTTGTATTGATTCGAGGCCTTAATGTGAGCTTGTCCTATTTTGTTTCAGTGAACGTTCCACTTCCCTTCACTCTCATGCAACTAGCATTCCAGCCCTGGATGGTACAAACTTTTCTGAATGGTTTGAACATGTCAAATTCACACTGGGTGTACTGGATCTTGACATGGCTCTACTAGTTGAGAAACCTGAGGAAATCACTGCTGAAAGTACAGCAGATCAGGTTAGTCATGCCAAAGCCTGGGAAAGGTCGAACAGACTCAGTCTCATGTTCATTAAGATGACCGTTGCCAACAATATCAAGACTTCACTCCCTCAAACTACTAATGCATCAGAACTTTTAACTGCTGTAAAAGATTGGTTTAAATCTGCTGATAAGTCATTAGCTGGCACCCTTATAGTTGAACTAACTACCATGAAATATGATGGTAGTAGAGGAGTCCAACAACACATTCTTAATATGACTGATAAAGCTGCCAAGTTAGGAACACTGGGAATGAAAGTGGATGAATCCTTCTTGTACAGTTCATCCTCAACTCACTTCCTCATCAGTTTGGACCATTTAAGATTCACTATAATACTCATAAGGATAAGTGGAATCTGAATGAGCTGACTAGTATGTGTGTTCAAGAGGAAGTGAGACTGAGGCAAGAAGGACATCACTCAGTGTTGGCAGTAACTCAAGGAGCTATCCATAAGAAGGGAAAGTATGGAAGAGGTAAGAGTTTTCCACCAAAGAAAGGGAATGAACCTGGGGAAAGTAGCCAGGGTCATGGAAGGACTTTCACTGTCAAATGCTACTTTTGTGGCAGAAAAGGACATGTGAAGAAGGATTGCAATAAGAGAAAGGCTTGGTTCGAAAAGAAAGGTATGAATCTTTCTTTTGTATGTTATGAATCAAATCTTGCTGAAGTTCCTTCTAATACTTGGTGGATTGACTCTGGAGCCACAACTCACATAACTAATTCAATGCAGGGATTCCTTACAACCAGGAAACCGAAGGAAAATGAAAGATTTGTCTTTATGGGGAACCATCTCAAAGTGGAGGTCGAGTATGTTGGAACTTATTGACTACTCTTAGAGACGGGTCATCAGATGGATCTTGTTGACACTTTTTATGTACCTTCGATTTCTAAGAATTTAATGTCATTATCCAAATTAGATGTTGTTGGATATTCAGTTTTATTCAGTTGTGGAAAACTCAATTTAATGTTTAATTCAATGTCGGTTGGACATGGAATTTTATGTGATGGTTTATATAAAATTTCCTTGAATGATGAGTTTGCATAATCTCTTTTAACCCTGCATTCAAATGTTGGTTCTAAACGTGGCTTAATTAATGAAAAATCTTCTATCTTGTGGCATAGACGACTGGGGCATATCTCCAGAGATAGAATTGAAAGATTAGTGAAGAATGGAATTTTGGATAACCTAGACTTCACTGATTTTGGTATTTGTGTGGATTGCATAAAAGGAAAGCAAACCAAACACACTAAGAAAGGTGCCACAAGAAGTAAAGAGCTTCTTGATATTATTCATACAGATATTTGCGGACCACTCTCTATTCCATGTTTTACGGGAGAGAGATACTTCATTACCTTTATAGATGATCTGTCTCATTATGGTTATGTATATCTAATTCATGAAAAGTCTCAGGCTGTTGACATCCTTGAGGTGTTCATTACAGAAGTCGAGAGACAATTAGATAGAAAAGTTAAAATCATAAGATCAGATCGAGGTGGTGAGTTTTATGGAAGATATGATGAGTCAGGACAAAATCCTGGCCCATTTGCCAAATTTCTAGAAAAGCATGGTATTTGTGCTCAATACACAATACCAGGTACGCCTCAGCAGAATGGTGTTGCTGAAAGGCGAAACCGAACACTTATGGATATGGTTAGGAGCATGATGAGCTTCTCTAATGTACCTAATTCATTGTGGAATGAAGCCTTAAAGACTGCTATGTATATCTTGAACAGGGTTCCTAGTAAAGCAGTCCCAACAACTCCTTTCGAGTTGTGGACTGGTAGGAAACCTAGTTTAAGACACTTACATGTTTGGGTTGTCCAGCAGAGGCTAGAATATATAATCCACAAGAAAAGAAATTAGACTCAAGGATCATATCTGGGTATTTCATTGGTTATCCAGATAAGTCTAAAGGGTACAAATTTTATTGTCCTAACCATAGTACAAGAATTGTTAAAACTGGTAATGTCAGATTCCTTGAGAATGGTGAAATTAGTGGGAGTGATGAACCAAGAAAGGTGGATCTTGAAGTGATAAGGGTAAATATCCCAATACCCTTTCCTTCAAGAGAAATTGTTGTCCCTCAGCTTGATCATCAAGCTGAGTTACCAGAACAACATAATGGTAATGGTTCACCACTTCATGAGGATATCGCCATTGAAAATGTTGTAGGACCACCACAACCGGAAGCTTTGAGGAGATCTCAAAGGGAAAGAAGATCTGCCATTTCAGATGATTATGTGGTGTATCTACAGGAATCTGATTTTGATATTGGGATTAATAAAGATCCAGTTTCATTTTCACAAGCCATTAAAAGCAATGATTCTAGTAAATGGATTGATGCTATGAATGAAGAGTTGAAATCTATGGACCAAAACAAAGTCTGGGATCTCGTCGAATTGCCTAATAACTGTAAGAAAGTCGGGTGTAAATGGGTCTTTAAGACCAAGCGCGACTCCAAAGGCAATATCGAACGATATAACGCCAGACTTGTGGCTAAAGGTTTCACTCAGAAAGAAGGCATTGATTATAAAGAAACCTTCTCTCCAGTATCAAAGAAGGACTCTTTTAGAATCATCATGGCCCTTGTAGCTCATTATGACTTAGAGTTACATCAAATGGATGTGAAAACAGCTTTTCTGAATGGAAATTTGGATGAGGAAATTTACATGGAACAACCTGAAGGGTTCGCAAAGAAAGGAAAAGAACACTTGGCTTGCAAATTAAAGAAATCCATATACGGATTGAAACAAGCTTCCAGGCAATGGTATATAACGTTTAATGATACCATTACCTCTTTCAAATTTACAGAAAATACTGTTGATCAGTGTATATATATCTGAAGATCAGTGGGAGCAAGTTTATCTTTTTGGTTCTGTATGTGGATGATATCTTGTTAGCCAGTAGTGATATTGGTTTGCTGTATGAAACTAAAGACTATCTTACCAAGAACTTTAAGATGGTTGATATGGGTGAGGCAGCTTATGTTATTGGCATAGAGATCTTCAGGGATAGATCTCGAGGATTGCTAGGACTGTCTCAGAAAGGTTATATCAATCGAGTCTTGGAAAGATTTCATATGGAATTATGTTCAGCCAGTTGTGCACCCATTATGAAGGGTGACAAATTAAGTAGGAGCCAGTGTCCTAGAAATGACTTAGAAAAGGGTCAAATGCAGAAAGTTCCGTATGCGTCAGCTGTTGGGAGCTTGATGTATGCACATACTTGTACCAGGCCAGATATCAGTTTTGCTGTTGGGATGTTAGGAAGATACCAGAGTAATCCAGGAATGGAGCACTGGAAATTGACAAAGAAAGTAATGCGGTATCTTCAAGGGACGAAGGATCATATGCTCACATATAGGAGATCAGATCAGTTGGAAGTGATCGGCTATTCGGACTCAGATTTTGCTGGTTGCCCAGATAGCAGGAAGTCTACCTCAGGCTTTATTTTCATGCTGGCAGGTGGGGCAATCTCGTGGAAGAGTGTAAAGCAGTCTATCACTGCTTCATCCACGATGGAGGCTAAGTTCATAGCTTATTTTGAGGCCACGAATCATGCATTATGGTTACGTAATTTTATCTCAGCACTTGGTGTAGTTGATTCTATTGCCAGGCCGCTGAAGATATTTTGTGATAATACAGCAGCCGTTTTCTTCTCTAAGAATGGAAAGTACTCTAGTGGTTCCGACACATGGAACTTAAGTACTTGGTGGTTAGAGAAAGAGTTCAGAAACAAAAGGTGTCTATTGAGAATATAAGTACCACTTTAATGGTTGCTGATCCATTGACCAAGGGATTACCTCCAAAGACATTCAAAGAACATGTTATTAGAATGGGTCTTTTGAGTAATCTGTAATGTATGTTTTGGTACTTATGTAATTGACACTATTGCGCAATAAAAGTTTGTTTCTGTATTTCCTGTTATCCAATTATGGGGCCGTTTGTTTCGCGTAAAACTCCGTAATTTGTAAATGACTTACTACCCAGTTACAACTATGACGTTTGTTTGGACCGTAATTCGTAAAAGACTTACGTAACTCAACTAACACTCACTTGCAACCCAGTTACCACTCACTTACAGCCCAGTTACAGTTAATTTTGTGATCATACAAATTTGTAATATTTTTTTATATTAATATTAAAAATTTTTAATATTTAACTTTTTTAATATTTATTTGCAGTATTAAAACTTTTAAAATCACCAAAAAGTTAATTTTGTGGTCAACTTTTGCACTTACGACTTATACATTACGACAACCAAACACCGTAAAGTACAATACACTTTCCCACTTTACAATTTTATATTACCAACCAAACACCGTAAAATTTACATACATGTAACTCATTTACAATTGTAAAAGACTTTACCAATTACAACTACGAATTACGGCCAGTTACGACAACCAAACAGACCCTATGTGTGCACATATTATGTATGGATGTTTGTTAAATAGGAAATGTCTTGACAAGACAAATTACAGGGGTCATTTTGGTTATGGACTCAATTAGTAAGGGTTATCAATGTTGTGGTACGTAGAAGGGAGTATGACATAGATGTTGTATAACCGCTATGACTCACATTGATGGTCCAAGCTAATTGCAGTATTACAGTATTTAATTATTTGGGCTTATCAGTTATTATTTTTTAAATTCGTGATCACGTGTCAAAGTTTTTCAGTATGGAATCCAATGGAGTCAAAATATTTTTGAAATGAGTCTTTTTGTTTGTTTTCCAAAGTTTTTATCATAATCGGCTAGTGGTCCAAGTGGGAGAATGTTAATCTCACATTAAGGTGGCCCACTACCCTTATATTTATTATTGGATTCCATAATTAAAGCCTAACTAATATTATGCATGCCCAAATATTATGGTTACATTTATATAAGTTTATAATCACTTGAGATATAAAGGGCTATGATGGGTGGTTTTATCTCAAGGGGGTTATTTGCAAATGTGGACCCTCTTCTCTCCTCTGTGAATGAAAAACAAACCTCTTCCCTTTTTGTGGAACCATCAATTTGAGAATAGGGTTTTGTGCAAGGAAAAGGAGACAGAGAGAAGAAAGGAGTTTGCATTAGGGTTTGCAAAAATCAAAAGAAAGGGATTAAGATCTTCATCCATCTAACTTCCTCAATCTCTCAATGGCTTCAGGTAACTGTTTAATATGTATTTATTCTTGAGATGCATATAGATTCTAGATCCTTGGGTTATTTTGATCTTCATGAATCTTTGAGTATATTCTTAATTCTAACAGGTCTTTGTCTATTTTTAGTGTAAGGACACTCACATTCTTACCGCTGGCAATATTAGACTTCTTTCGCTTTCGCCTCTATCTGATTTTCACCATCCGGTGTGATAATTTGGAAAAAAAAAGTTTTTTTAGTATATTATTCATAAGAGGTTACTGTACCTCAGCCGGCAGGCTGAGAGAATTCTCTCAGCTGGCGGACGTGGCAAAATCACCGCCCCACATTTGTCATCAATTTTGGCGGACAATTCTTGAAAAATCCCGCCCAATTTAATGCCAGTCATCTCAACATTGAAGTTTCCGAAAATACCCTCCCTCACAACTTTCTACCTTATGTAAAAAAGTTAGCTTTCAAAAAAATTTACAGCTCTAAAATTTCAACCGGCGATTCTGATCCAAAATAGTTATTTTCTTTCACAAATTTGATCCTTTTTTTAAGAAATATATTTGCAACTGATGGCGCCTAAGAAATCATCCGTGGAAAAAGGTACTACAAAAAATGATATTTTCAAAAAATTTTAGCGTTTGTGTATTTTAATAGTTTTAAATTTTTTTCAGATTTATTTCCGAGGTCGCATTTTTTTTTTAAAAATCTTGGAACCATGGTCGCAGTTATGAAAGAGATTTTGGAATCATCCGTGGAAAAAGGTCCTATTTTTTTCTAATTTTTTTGTATTTCCTTCTATTTTTACTATATCGCAGTATTTTTGAAAAATTGATGTGCATACACTGCATGCGGCCTCGGTCGAAGTTGATAAAATTATAGTTTCAGATTTGTGCGACTTTGTTTTTTTTTTCCGAAAGGACCTTTCCTTGTAGCCAAATGCGACGTTGGTCGCAGTATATGAAACTTACTTTTTTTTTCTTACATACTGACGACATGGTGTCGCAATTGTTTAAATATGAGTTGCCGTCTCTTGCGATCAAGGTCGCAGTATATTTAACGTCATTTGTTTTATCATACTTGGGTCGCAGTTGTATCTGATTGCACTGTAGTCCTATGCGACCTAGGTCGTAGTGTCGAACCGGGTCGCAGTTGTTTCTGATTGCACTGTAGTCTTGTGCGACCTAAGTCGCAGTGTTGACCCGGGTAGCAGTTTTTCTTATTGCACTGTAGTCTTATGCGACCTTGGTCGCAGTGCGGTCTTGTGGTCGCAGCTGTCTTTGATTGCACTGTAGTCTTATGTGACATTGGTCGTAGTGTCGTCCCTGTTCCAAGTTTGTGTTTGCAAAGTATGACTGCGACCTTGGTCGAGGTTTATAAAAGAAAATATGCTTTTTACAAACATTGGTCGCAGTGTATGATTGCACTGTAGTCTTATGCGACACTGGTCGCAGTGTCGTCCGGGTGCAAGTTGTTTGTGTTTACATTGTATGACTGCGACCGAAGTCGCAGTTTATTAAAAACAAATATGCCTTTGACCCCCTTATAATTTTTAAATGATCATTGCTCTGAACTGTTTATTTTTTCTTACTATGTAGGTAAAAAACAGATAAATGTTCGTCCTCTGAGATCAAGCCTGAAACCTATGTGCGAGTTCATGAAGAAATTTAAAAAGTACATTCACGCAGATTTCGTAGAGGCGATGAACAATACCCCATTTGGCCCAATCTTCATGGCGTTCTACAATGAACAATTTGGGGCTGAAAAGGGTCTAAAATCAAACGTTGCTGTGCTGCGTATTTTAGACCAGTATGATAGGGATACAAGGACCTTTAGAATTGGGGCAAACATATTGAGTTAACAGTGGAGGATGTTGCCCTCACATTTGGTCTACCTATCATTGGGACAGATTTTGTGATGAATAAAACATGTACAATGAAAGATAGAGGGGTGATAAAATATTATTTCCCCAATATAAAGAAGATCACTAAAGTATCCATTGAAGATGCTTTGGATGATTTTCTTGTCAAGAAGAGGCGGAGAGGTGTATTGGATGTGACAAAGGATGAACAGCTTGAGCAGCAAATGTCTTTACATGAAATTATAAGAGACATGCACAGACTTGCAGCTCAAGACTTTACCACATTAATCATCCTATACATGTCGGCCACTCTTTTCTTCTCTGGCAGTAAATGCACGGTGCCATGGTATATTGTGGAACAGATTACCAATATGCAGCTGATGAGGACAATATGCTGGGCAAAAGCTGTTTGGCAATTCCTGATTGAGTCAATGGACATCTTCAGGCAAACCACGTACGAGCTGCAAGGATGCTCCGTGCAAATAATTGTAAGTACAAATCTCATATTTGGCCAACATTGTATGAAAGTTACCCAAAAATAAATTTTGAATATTTGTGTAAACTAATTTAATTTTCCTTGGTCGCAGTATTGGCTATGTGAGAGGGCCCCTATTTTTGAGCCGAGGTCTGGTTTGGAGGACATAACCCCACGCGTTTTTATGATGGGACCTCCAAAATATTAGTAGATCTCTACTTGAAGTTGATCTAAATGAGATTGACAGCAATATTGTAAGTCAGAGTTTTTTTTTGTTCAGTACAAATAAAATGAGACCATAGTGGCATTATTGAGCTGCACCTTTCGCAGTTCGTTTTGTGCCTGGCAAACAATGTGCGACCATGGTCGCATTCTCCTGAAAATACCTTTTATATGGAATGCGACCATGGTCGCAGTCTTGGGCTGCATGGCTTGGCAGATAATTTGGGCATGACAAACATACTGCGACCATGGTCGCATTCTTTTCAAAAATACTTCATAAATAAACTGCGACCATGGTCGCAGTTTCATTATTTCATTGTTTTATTTTAACTTACCTTTTTCTATTTATTTTCAGATTTTGACTCGAATGGGCAACATCTCTATTGCTGAAAAAAATATGGTTGGCCTTCCTGTTGAAGGGGAAGAGGAGGAGGAAGAAGAAGAAGCAGAAGATGAAGAAGAAGAAGAAGAAGAAAAAGAAGGAGATGAAGGAGGCCATACATATAATGAAGCTTACATCCCGGCGGAAAAGGAGCCAGAACCGGCTGAAACGAGTGAGCAAGAACCAGTTTTTGAAGGTTATTTGTCACCTCCACCGGATGTTCAAGCAGAAGAAATAAAACAATTGAGGTCTCAGAATCAGTACTTGAGAGAATATGTTTCTCAGCTTGAAAAAAAATTGAAAATATGGAGACTGAGAACAGACTCAAGGCTGAATTAAAATTAAAAAGGAGAGAAAAAGAGAGAAGAAAAAACAAAAAAAGGAAAGAAGAGCTGCTGAGAGCAGCCGCTGCTGCGAAGGAGAAGGAGAAGAAGAGGGAAGAAGAGAAGGAAAAGGAGAAGAGGAGGAGAGAAGTGGAGGAGAAGGAGAAGGAGAATAGAAGAAGGGAAGAGGAGGAGAATGAAAGGATAATGAGGGAAGAAGAGGAGAAGGAGAAGAAGAGGAGGGAAAAGGAGGAGCAGGAAAAGGTGGAGAGGAGGAGGGAAGAGGAGGGGCAGGAGAGGAGGAGGAAGGAAGAGGAAGAGAATGAGAAGAAGAGGAAGGTGTTAGAGGAGTTAAAGAATAAGAGGGAGAAAAAGATGAAAGTGACGGAAGAGGAAAATAGAAGGAAGGGTGGAGAGGAAAAGGAGCACAAAAGAATGAAGGAACAGATGGAGAAGCAGGCTGAAGAGGAGAAGAAGAAAAAACTGGAAGAGGATAAAATAATGGGTTCTGAGTCTATTTTAAATATTACTAGAGAAGATATACCGAGTTTTTCTCTGAATATAACTCAAATGACTCAAGAAATCTAAAGAGATAGAGCTTCTGAAGAAGAAATTCAAGAACATACTCCGCCTTAGAAGCAATCCTCAAAAGAAGCTGTTTTGGAATACTCTAAAGGAACTATTGAAAGGGGAGTCAAAGAACGCAAGCGCGCTGAAAGAGATCGCGATGACTCCGACTTCGTTTATCCAAAACAGAAGAAGAAAAAAAACGAACATCCTCTTCCACAGCCTGCGGCTGCGAGTTTTGCCGCTGGTTTCGGCGACAAAGAGATTTTCTCTACAGAGCCAAAATCGAGAGAATTGACCGAAACCAGAGCATACAGAATTCTGCAGCCCCATCAACAAGCTCTTGTAAAAAATTTCTTCGACAAGTCCTTCTCTGAGTAAGTTAATTCACATCAAAAAATCTGTTATGCCTTTATATAAGAACATTTAAATTACTAACTTTGTTTTGAATATCTTGCAGCTCTACTGCGTATCAGGATACCGAGAACGGAATCATTATTATAAGGAATGACATTGAGGACCTGATATTCAGTAGAGACTTAGATGCAAATATAATTCATTTTTACATGCAGCATCTAGAGAAGGGAAAAGGATTAAAAAACATATTATTCCGGAGCGAAGCTTGGGTAAAAATCTACTTTCTCCTTTATGGTTTACTGTAATATCAATTGTGGAACATATTACTTATATTCTCTATCTCTGTGTAGGCGGGTACTACGACTAAGGTCGCAGCTGCGACTAAGGTCGCAGTTTATAATTAAAATGTACTGCTACTAACTATTGTACTGCGACTAAAGTCGCAGTTTATAATTAAAATATATTGCGACTTAACTCATGTTCTCTATTTGTGTAGGCATGTACTGCGACTTAGGTCGCAGTTTATAATTAAAATGTATTGCGACAAACTTATGTTCTCTCTGTGTAGGCATGTACTGCGACTATGGTCGCAGCTGCGACTAAGGTCGTATTATCTCATGTACTGCGACTAAGGTCGCAGTTTATAATTAAGCTGTATCGCGACTAACTCATGTACTGCGATTAAGGTCGCAGTTAAAAAATATGCTAATAAGAAGCGCTGCGACCTTGATCGCAGTGTCTTGTCTTGACTTAATGACTTCTTATTTTAATTAATTTTTTCTTATATTTTAAATTCATTTTGTATTTTATTTTTTTTTCTTGTCCGCAGCACGGTGTTGTAAATAAAAGTGAAGATTTGGAAGATCATTTCATCAAGCAGAAACTGTTGAAAAACTGGACAGCTGATGTGCACTACATGTTCTTCCCGATCAATCACAAACATAGTGCCGACGAACCCGGATTTCACTGGACCTTGTTGGTATTTGATGCCGATACACAAGAGTGGAATTTTTACAACTCTTTAGTTCCAGCTGACAAAAAAAGTAGTATATTACAGCTTTACCAAAAAGATGCAAGAACAATGGTGAGTTGAAATTTAATATTTCAATTACTGGAAACTGACATTTAATTTTATTAATACTAATTTTTGTTTCTATTGACATTGCAGAAAGAAAGATTATTACAGATTTTTGAGATTGATTTCAATAAATTAATGAGAAGAATAAATTTAAAATACGCAAATGCCCCCAACAACCAAACAGGTATATAAATTTTTGACATCTCCTTACCTTTCATATTTTCTACCTTTTTTAGTACCAAAAATCTAATTTCAATTAATGATTACTCTATGAAATTTTCAGTGTTGATTGCGGTGTATATGTATGCAAGTACATGGAAAGCATAGCGTCTGGTAGTCCATCAGCTGTTGATACTGTTACGGATGCTCATGTACAGAGACTAAGAAGTGAGCTTGCATACATGATAATTGCAGATAGAGAGAAGAGTTGGGATGAAGAAACAGAAATTATACGAATGACAGTATTTAATGACTAACAGTTTGACAATTTATTGATATAGCACAATTTTTTATTTTATAAATGTAAAAATAATTGCAATTGCAATTCATTGAATAATTTTTTTTTGTTTTATTGATTTAATTTGTAAACAATTCTATACATTTATTTATTATAAGTTCCATTGATTATTTCCAATCTACATTTGTTACAACTTGGATTTTACTATTGCGTCTTGATGTTAGAAACAAAAATGCGTTCAGTAATTGTATTGCGACCAAAGTCGCAGTAATGAACTGTTTTGAGATACAGCGTTTCCTTATACGGTGACACTTTAATCAACACAGCGATCACGGTCGCAGTTACTTAATCATTTATAAGTTCCCAATGCGACTATGGTCGCAATAATGAAATGTTTTGCAGTTCAAAGTAATTTAAAGTTATAGTGTATTATCTATTAAACTGTTTTGGATAACTGAATAGTCACCTAGGAAGTATACAATTTTTTGAGAAAAGGTAGAAAATAAATTTGGTAGATATTCACGTGGTCCAAGGGATTTGGTAGAAAATGCTGTACAATTGTTACAAATCTTCATTTTAACTATTTTACGCTAAACGAATATAATGCGACCAAAGTCGCAGTTAATAATTAAATTATTTCACCCGAAAAGTAAATTTTAAAATGAAGGTTGCGACTTTGGTCGTAGTTGCTGGCAGTAGTCTTAATAAAACAACAAAACTGCGACCTAGGTCACAGTTTCTGGCGGGAGTCTTAATCAAAAACAACACTGCGACCTTGGTCGCTATGCATGTTAATATAAATCAAACACCTACCTAACATACTGCGACCTTAGTCGCAGTCCATGTAATGCGACCCTAGATTGCAATTGCTGGCCATCTTTATCAATAACAACATTGCGACCTTGGTCGCAATTAACCATGTACACTGCGACCAAAGTCTCTGACTAAGGTCGCAGTTTAAATGTACACTGCGACCAAAGACTCTGACTACATTATATACAAAAAAATTAAACTATAAAGTAGAATTTTGTAGCAGTAAAAATTTAAAATACAACTACATACAAAAATAATACAGTAGAAATCAAAGAATGATAATAAATCTGATTATAATGACACGCCAGTGGCGGATTGCGATTTAATCTCTCTACACTGTGCGACCATAGTCGCACTTCATAAGAAAATTGAAGTCTTTGTTCCTTCGACATGGAGGCAACCCAAACCTACTTCTTCTGCCAATAAAAAAATAAATAGTAAGAATTTTAAAGATTAATCGGTATAAAAAAATGATTAACAGGTTTAATGTAATACCAGTAACGGACAACCAGTCCTGTAATGGCCCAGCTCTTGGCAGTTACCACATCTTCGATGCTTAACTTCCTTCTGATCTATAAAATCTTCAAAATCAGACTTAAGCCTGGATGCAGCTCTAGGCCTCCCCTTGGTTGGTACAGGACCAATTGGATCACGTATATTCAATTCTTCACCATCTCGCAAAACGACAATGGATCCACTGGAACCAACTGTAGTTTTAGGCTGTGATGAATGATAATTTCCTGACATGGCTCTGTATTCACTAGTTTTTTCTTCAGCAAAACTTTCCAAAACTGCCTCCAACTTTGAAAGATTTTCATCAGAATCAGCGACCATCTCAAGAATTGCATTAAATTTTGAACGTATTGTCCACAATCTAGCCGTCCGTGGAGTGCCCTGACTGGGAAAAGGCTTCATGCCATTTTCGATTGCAACATTTTTGTAACGAGCATCCAACCTCCATCTCTGAAGTATATATGATTCCGGTATATGTGTAACGTGATTGCGCCACAAAATACACAGAATATGTCTACATAGGATACCCTCTGTTTTAAATAACGAGCAACTACAAGAAACATGAAGTTTCTCACACTTATCATAACTGACCTTTTCCCAGTTGTCTTTTGTTTCTGAAAAATTACCAACCAAATATATTGATCCAGGTTTGTCATGTTCCACCTCTTCTGAAAATAGTGTCATTACAACTGCCCATTCCTCTTGGAACAACTGAAAAATTTTCGGTGTATACAACTTCGAAACCTATATCTCATATGGATTGGATGTACAATTGGGCACAGAATTCAAACCCCTAAAATCATGAAGAGATTCAGATGTACGACGGGAAGCAACAACTTTATCATATTGGTGAACAAATTCCACTAGTTTAGTGTTTGAGTTAACAAAACCATCAAAGAAGGAATTAATACTCTCGGACCTCTGACTGGTTGTCATTCCAGAACAGAAAACATCCTTGAGATATGCATTAACCTAATGTCCACGGAGCCTGTACATCTTCATCAACCAACTGTCATCTTCTTCTTCTAACTGATATTTTTCATTCATCAGACGCCATCGTTCCTCACAAGTGCTTATATCGCGGGAGGTGTACCAAGCATGGAAATCGGAGACCATATCTTCTCCATACTTGTTTGACATTGGGATTTGTTGCTCAGCAATATGTTTCCGCACATGCCAGAAACAATAACGGTGCCGAGAAGTTGGGAAAACAATCTTGATGGCGTCACCAATCTGCGCATCCTGATCAGTAATAATTAGCTTCGGTTCAACTCCATGCATGCACTTGAGCCATTTTTGGAATAACCAAACAAAAGTATCCCTCTGCTCATCAGCAAGCAATGCACAGCCGAACAAAATTGACTGCCTGTGATGATTTACTCCAGTGAATGGAGCAAATGGCAAGCTCAAGTGATTAGTTCTGTATGTTGTGTCAAAAACGATCACATCACAGAACCTCAGATACGAGGAAATAGCTCTTCCATCAGCACAAAAAATGCTTCTAAGTGTGCCCATCGACTTCACTTGAAAAGAAAAATTCTGGATCGGTCTCGGCTTTCTCTTGAAAATATTTGATAATAGCAATAAACTCATGACCGCAGTTATTTCTACGTTGACGAGTGAAATCAATAACTTGTTGAGGGCTCACTTCTTCACAGCCTTCTCCCTGGCTCATTGCATTCACAACGCGGGAAATATTTGAAGGCCGCATTCCAACATTAACCAGATTGCTCATAATGCTTCTGCTAATTTTTGAACGATGATTCTGGTGAGAGTAATGGTGATGTATCTTATCCGGGCTTGACAATTCATGTGAATGAGTATCAACAAATTTTGTGATAACCCAATGTCTTTTGTCTAAAAAAAATGAAGACGGATATGCATCTCAGCAGGACAAGCTACTCTAGTGTTAATTCGACGATGCACTGTAAGCCCCTCTTGTCTTTTGTCACACAACTTCTTCAGACCTTCCTTGTTGCAGCAAAATTTTCTGCAAATAATCTCATAAGGAGGCTTCCGTGACTTATCTGTACCTTTTCTTCTCACGCTAAAACCTCTATTCCTTGCAAAACAATTGTAGAAATTGTATGCTTCCATATCCGACAGGAACTGTTTCCCTATAAACTTATCTGAGCTTCCAGACATTTCTCCATGTGCATTCATATCCTACAAAAAACAATTACACGAATTAAATGAATATAAATATTTTTTAGATATCACTGTATTCTAAAATATAAGTTATATAAATGCGACCAAGGTCGCATAAGAGATGAAAACTATATTACTTCTTATCAAATACTGCGACCAAGGTCGCAGTTATCCGTATAAGAAGAATCTATATTACTTCTTACTAAAGACTGCGACCTAAGTCGCAGTAAATAAAAATAAGATTTCACATACGACATGAAATCTATAATACTCCTTATTGAAGACTGCGACCTAAGTCGCAGTTATCCGTATGTGAAGAAATCTATATTACTCCTTACTATAGACTGCGACTTAAGTCACAATTATCCGTATGTGAAGAAATCTATATTACTCCTTACCAAAGACTGCGACTTAAGTCGCAGTCGCATTTCTGAAACTTTTAATCATTTGTTATAGGTCGCAGTATCTCATAGACTAAAGACAAAAATTCAATATTTAAGAAATTGTTTTTAAAAAAAATGAAACAATTAAAACCTGTTGATCGGCATGCAAAGATGTCAACCCTTCAAGATTTTCAATATTCTGAGAGAAAGTAGAACCAGATGCAATATCTTCCATATTTAGATCGCCAGTAGACTGCTCAGACGTAGACATTAAATATTTTGGAGAAAAAATTGATCTGAAAAGATTTTATATTTTCAGAAAAAAGTTTATCGCAGGCTGAAAAAGGAGAAACTAGATCTTTCAAAAAAAGGTAAGGAAATAGGGGGAAAAGTAATTTATATAGAAGAGGTAAGGAAATAGGGGGAAAAGTAATTTATATAGAATAACCTAAAACCTATAAAGAGCGGCAAAAAAGGGGAAAAATAATAATAAACAATAAGGAAGGTTACCGAAAGAGTTGTTTTTTATAAGGGGTATTTGGTAATTTAACTTCTCCCTAAAAGCGTGCCGCAAGTCAGTGAAGTGACAAATTGAGCCACGTCACCGCAGGCTGAGAGAGTACTCTCAGCCCGCAGGCTGATATACATTTTTCTCTATTCATAAAGGGTTATATCAATATATATAAAAATGTAGAGAGAAGAATAAGAAAACTATGCACGTTTAAATATAATGAACCACATACTTAATAAAGGAGGTTCAGATGCAATGAATAACATGTCTCATAGGAGGTCTATATACAACGAACCACATACCTCACGAAAGGTCCAGATATAATGAGACACATATCTTTTAACACCCCCTCAAACCCACGGTGGATCAAACACAGAGAGTTTGGACAATACCGCGCAAAACTGATGAGAAATCTGTGCCTTGGTGATCGAGATCGGAACGAGATGGCGTAGCTGTTGCATAGGGTAGAGGCGACGAGTGACGCGTGCACATAGGACGAGGAGTCGAGGAATGAGAACTGGATGTCGATAAATGAGACCAGATGCGGGCAGAATCGGCCACGCAGGGCAGAGCGATCACCAATGATGCGTGCATAATGAACGGGGACAGAAGGGCTCACGAGAACTCGACTACGTGAATTGTGCTGCAAAATGAACGAGTAAAGAGGTAAAAAGGCTTACGAGAACTCGATTACGTGTATTGTGCAGAAGGTGGCAAAGGCAGTTGGAGGATGAGGGACAGACCTCGCAGTGGTGGAGATAAGGCAGATATCGATGGCAGATGTCGCATTGGAGAGTTTTCGCGGAGGAGGAAGCCTCCGCGCTTGAGGTGAGAGCTGAGGGCCGCGCTGGAGTAAGATAACGTCAAGGTCGACAATAGCGGAAGATAAAGAGATGACCCGACGCTAAGCACAGCTACATGAGCACAGTCCAGCGCAGGCTCATTGATAGCGTAGAATGACGATCAGCAGAGAAATGACTCTGATATCATGATAATTTGAAGAAAGAGAATTTTCAGTATATTATTCATAAAGAGTTATATCAATATATGTAAGCATGTGGAGAGAAGTATAAGAAAACTATACACGTCCAGATACAATGAACCACATGCCTTACAGGAGGTCCATATATAATGAGCCACATGCCTCATAGGAGGTCCATATATAATGAATCACATGTTTGTTAACATGGTGTAATTTCCTTTTCTTCAATTTTTATTTTGTTTAGAGATAGAGAATCTTAATTACATGGCATGTTAGAAATACTAAACATTGCGCACCTCTATAAGTTGCCACTTCATGTCGTATACCTGGAGCCATATGTAATTGTGCTTATGTTTTCAAAATTATAATTCTCATGTTCAGGATGGAGTTCTTGTGTCCTAACTATCAGTATTGTTGCTTTTATATGTTTTCAATAAAAGCTTTCTAATGAAGCACGGGAACCTTCTCGGTTCACCGTTTTCTCTCTCCAAAAAAAAAAAATATTAGTAGTCGGTGCTACAATAGGTTTATTTTCTTTTTCTTTTTACCTTTTCAATCTAAGTTGTTATCTAATTGGTTGTAAGAAATTATCAAAGTAAACTAGGCAAATCACTAATGTTGAGAGAGAGAGAGAGAGAGAGGGAGAGAGAGCTCATGAAAACAACATAAAATAGGTAATATATACCAATAATCTTGAATATTTTGTTGAAAAAAGGTTAAGAATGCTCGATGAAAGATATATACTAATAAATTTTATTATTCTCGAGAATATTGTTCAGTATATACTCTCCACAAAATTGCCAATAGGTGTCAGGAAAAGTGTAGTCCCATGCCATCCTATATGAATCAAATATCAAACTAATATTTAAGTATGAGGGAATAATGTCTAGGTGTTATTATTTGACATCTATCTCTAATTTTCTAATAATCCATAGAATATTTTGTCAATGTTTTTTCTAAAAATTTTATCGGCCTGATGAAAAGAGAGACCAGAGTAGGTCAGTACTCCTTGTGCCAATTCTCACGGGCCATGATTCCCTCCGTTCTTTAAGTGGACTTTCTATTTTTAGTTAAACGTTGCTCCAATCTTTAAAAGAACGTTGTGTCATTCATTGAAGAGTCTTAAAAAGAGCTCCAACCATTTGGAGCAAAATAGACCACTTAAAACGTGAAAGAAGATTTCCTTGAAAAGTTTGATCAATCATTGGCTAAATGTCGCAAATTATTTTTGCTTCTAACATGCCATAGGCTGCGCTCGAACTTGAAACCTCTCATAACTAAATCTCCTATTTTAATGATGAGCCAGGTCTCGGTGGAAACATGAAAATAAATTTGATATCTCAATTTCAATTGTACGCAAAAGGTCTTATTAAATATTTATTTATTTATTTATTTTTGAAATGCAGGAGAAGTTTTTTGAAAAAAGAATGATGAAGCCGTCGGGGTCATATTTCACTAATAAGTTTTTTCATGAAAGCATCCCTTGAAAAGGTACAGTTTAATTACACACGCAAGTGCAAGTGCGACAAGTATAAAAACAACAGTACATATCATAAAAGAGTTAGTCACCTTAAGAAAATATCTGGGACTTAAAATAAAATACTAGATAACTCCAATTGTGGAGGAGAAATTAGCTCAAATAGGACCAAAAAAAAAAAAAAAAAATCAGAGCTTGACTGCAGGAAGCTCTAATTTCGAGTTAAAAGAGTAACCACTTGTCAAAAAAATTTGTACATGCAAGGAGCTTCTCTTCGTGAGGAAAACACTCCCCCTAGAAACATAAAAAGAAGCTGTGTTTTTCCCCTCAAAAAATAAAAGTAAGTTGTACCTTTAAAGGGACAGAAAGCTAATAGTAAACCTTAAAAGGATGCGGATGCAAAAGAGAAAATTACGGCATAACAAAAACAAAACAATTATTATGAAGAGAAAAGAAATTAAAATTCCCGATAATCTTCGCCACGTACAGCGATTCTATCTCCTGTGCATCTTACGTGGCGCTCAAGGAGAGGAGAGAGAGAGAGGGGAGTTTAACAAGATGCCCGGCGCCCACATGTGCCATTCCTCTGCCACACACCAGTGCCCTGGAGAGAGTATTGGATGCTGTCTCCCTCGGTCGAGGGTCACTCCAATACGGCTGGGACAGGGTCATTCTAGGAATACGACCTGCTTTCGTGGCAGTGTCTCCCAGGCGCGAATACTAGCTTATCAAGAATTGATTTAAGACGCACGCAAATTAATTACTATAGTGTCATAATTTTTTTTTTTTTTTTTAACAATTCTACTTTAGTAAAAATTCTAAAATGTCCTTTATTCTTTCTCGTCTTTCTTCCTCCTGCTCCCCCTTTTGCGGCGACTGCACGTGGTCTTCTGTCACCCTCACCTCTTCGCCGCCTGTCGCCCTTCTCACCTGGCCCCCCCTCCACCCACACTCTCCTTTCCTCTCCCGCCACCGTCACCTCTTAGCCTTAAATCGGAAACCCGAGCAAAACTTACTAGCTAGAATTGTTATTCCGATTGCTTAGATAGTTAGTGGGTTTGGGTGTTGTCAACATGTCTACAGATTTGTCAGTTAAAAATTAAGACACATCAGTAATTGTTTTATTTAGAGTTACTATTCTTACTGAAAGTGGCAACAAGATCATGATTTTTCATATCTTCTTGAGTTTTCAATTTTATATTTGCATGCATCTCTCTTCAAATTAATGTTTTTCTATTGCATGTGCTGTGCACGCAAGAAATACAGCTAATCAAAATGTTCGAGTCCATCTGACAATTTTTGTTTTTTGAGAAATAACTGTTCTTATAAATTTAAGACGATCCTCTTTCCAAAGGGGAAAAAAAAAGGAAAAATAGAAAGAAGACATCTAATCATTTTATTTGACATAACCCTCCAAGATTTTTTAAATTCCCCCCCTATTTATGATATTTTTTTTTTGTTAAAACTGAAAAAATGTCATCCATTCCTTTCTTTTGCCACTAGTCACCAGTTTCCAAGAAACTAGGCATTATCCTCCAATTGAGTTGTCATACGAATATCCAATGCCAATTATTATCTCTCTCCTTCCAAAATCTGAAGCCAAGCAAGTTGGTCATTATTGGATGCTACTTCTTGTGCATAATGATTATATTGAATAATATTTGTTGAACTTGAGGTCTTTCTCATAGATATTTTTGATCGGAAATGTCATTGTAGAAATGTTAAGTGTTTTAAAGAGACTAATTTGTCTCCTTGAAAACTTGATGGACCACACACACAAACAACACCCACGCGGGCCCCGCGCGGGTCCAAGGCATGGACTAATTTGTTACCATCTCTGTGAACTTTTATCTTACGATGTACAAGAACTCTGAATCGAGATGTTACTAATCGAATCACATGAACTCTGACTCAAGATGTTACCGGTCGAATCTAAATATCTTTTCCCCTTTGATAAACACAGAACAAAACCACATCGGAACTAATGCATACACCAACTATCAACTATGTTATTGGCTTGTGCAAACTAACGAGCATAGTTAAAAGTGGACCATGGCAGAATGAATATTTGTATGCAAATCTATATTTAGAGAAAATCAATCATATTTGTGTCTGTGTCTGGAAGGATAAGGGTATTTTTATAGTATTTTTATATCCATATCCGCAAGATACGGATGCAGGTTCAATTTGGATAACCCGAATCCGCTTACATGTTGCATCCCTCCCACTGACCATAATTTGCCAAAAAAATGATGAATTAGATTGGGGTCCATTCGGCCCAGCCCACTATTTTTCACCACGAGGAGATCGGCGATGTATGGATAGCTCGGCCCTTGAAAGGTCAAAAAGGAACTCCCCCTCTTTCAAAGTAGTCTGATATTCACACACCATTCATGGACAAAGTGTACCCCTACCCTGTTTCGAGAGAGAGAGAGAGAGGAGAGAGCGGGGAAAAAGGGTCCAGCAGCAATGAGCCAATGGTGGCGGTTCCGAAATGGACGTCTCAAGCAGAGAAGTTCTGTAAACTGGGCACTTAAAAACAACAACAGCAACAATAACTCCAGTAAAAAACAGAAAAAATCAGATCCATTTCTTCATAATTTCTTTTTTCTTTTTTCTTTTTTTTTCTCTCACTCATGAGGTATATAAAGAGGACCTCTGGCTCCTATTCTCATCGCCCTCTCCTCTCTTTACTCTCTACCTCGTTCTTTTCGCTCTTCTGTCTCTTTTCTCTCCAGTTGGGTTCTTTTGTTTGGGCTTCGGTGAGTAAAGGCCTCTTTCTCCTGCCTCAATTTTAGACATGCATGCACTTTTTCCTTGAGTTTGGTAGCTAGATTGCTTTCATCTCTTAACTGCTTTAGTTAAGTTGGAAACAACTGTACTGCTTTTATTTATTTATTTATCTGTCAAATCTATGAAATCTCTCCAATTCCTTCATGGGTTTCTCTTCCTTCTCAAAACCAACTCAACTCGCCTCTAAATTTCATCTTGTCTTCTCCCTGTTAATCCTCTTCATTCTTTTCTCACATTGCACCTGCCCCCCGTTTCATTATCTACTTCTTTACATTTTAGGGGCTGTTTGGTTGCAAGTAAGTGGACGGAAGTAAGGAAATAGAGAAATATAATTGCTCACTTCCCTATCTATCCAAACACCGATAAGGAAAATAAGAAAACCCTTTTTCCTTTTCTCTTCTCTTTTACACAATCATTTCCTAACTTTCAGAGTGCTACAGTTAATTTGTGGTCATGTAAATCTCATTTGTAATAAGTTGCAGCATAAGACAGTTAATTTTTTGATCATGTAAATCTCACTTGCATTCTAATTGCAGTTCATTTTTTATTTTCTTAATTAATTTTTATTTTAATATTATTTACGGTTAACTTTGTGGTCAATTTTCCACTTCCACTTTCACATTGCCATCCAAACACCAGAAAAGACAAAACATTTTCCAAACCACACTTTCAACAACATCCAAACACCGGAAAACTTACTAACCAATTCCCAAATTCTAAAGGGAATTATTACCACTTCCTCAATTCCTCGCTTCCTCACTTCCACCCTTAACCAAACAGGACTAGTAACTTATCTCTTAGAAAAGAAGTTTCTTCTAATGACTATAGAAAGTCAGATATACTTTAATATTTTTAAAATATTTTTTTTGGAAATTAATCTTTTGCTGATCATTATAGACCCTACTTTATATATTTGCTCCAAAGTGTCCTGTTTCTGTAAATTGCGCATGCATGAAGTTTTGCCAAATGGTATAACTGCCGCAAATTACTGTGATAGTTGGTAAATAATTGATTATTATAAAAAAATGGTTGAAAATAATTCAATTTTCAAGAAAAAAGTAATTTGGGAGGTAAAGGGTGCTTTTCTCTTCTTAAAGATCTTCTCTTTTATGTTGAAACAAATGGAATATTCTTACAATTTATTGTTAATTAATTTATTTATTTTGCCAAAGGAAGGCCCTTTCTCTTGTCTAATAAACTTTTGCCCGCAACTCGAGTGACCCTCCTTTTAGCGTTTAAGCAGTTTCTTTCAGTTCAAGCTGCAAACTAGAGTAATTTCTCATCATATCTATAATTTATTTGCGCTGCATGGTAAATGATCCTCTTGATGTAAGAATCTTTAATCTAGGAAGCAAGTTAATGTAATTTTCGGGAAATTTTAGTTTATTTTTTCACACATTTTGGTAAAATTTGCGGGTTTTTTTGCTTGAAGCAGATGATTTTATCGCAGGTTTGCTTGACTATATGGTGTTTGATTGCCTTCAATAATTAGTTTTTTCTTATAACCAATTACTTTTAACATAAGTTCAACATGAAGAAGTGATGGAAAGTTCTTTCTCTGCACGTAAGTGTTTTTCCTCGTATTTTCACTGAGAGATCTTGCTAACTCTTGGTTGATCCCTAGTGAGTTGGCAACTCTGTTTCTTTCCATGGTCTGTTGTTTTATAAAGAGGTTGATGTGTAAAATAGAATTCTCTTGTCTTGATGTAAATGCTCTGCAACAACTTTTGTTGTGAACAAATTTAAGGTTCTGATATTTAGCCAACACCATCGTAAGGCAGAAGTAGAAGAAGAAGTTCCCTTTTGCTTAATTTTCGGTCCCCTGGGCTAAATACCTTGCTGAGTTTTGGGAAATATACTTAGCCAACTCCTCTCTCTTTAAATCTCATAGTTTACTTGTGGTCTTTTTCTGGTCAGTAATGTTACCGGCTCTCTTCCTCTATCAGTCAGTTATCACATTTTTTTTTTAATGGATTTCTTTTTGGTATAGTAACCTCTTTTGCATGTAGTTTGCTCTGTATAAGGATTTCTTCCTTCTAACATTTATTACATTTTCGTAGCAGGATACTGTCCATTTTCTGTTATATTTTGTGGTTTCAATAGATGTCTAGATTTAGTTAACTTCTGATCTCTGCACTTAAGTCTTGGGCCTTTCTTTTATTGGCTTATTTTGGTTTTCCTAACCTAATCTATGATTTTTGCGCTATATCTGGCTAGCTTTTGGGTCTCTCTTTTTATTATATTTAAACTAGTTCAAACTAGAAAAACTTGATCAGAGAATTTTTGTTTGGAGCTGAAATCATAAATTTCTTATAAAACCTTTAACGTTTGTATCCAAACTTCCTTTCCAAATTCTTCAGCCAATCGTGTTGAACTTGTTTCTTTTTCCTAGTTTGAATTTCTTGGAATTTTTTATGAGAGAAGTGAAATTCTTGGAGTAGGATTTCTGATTTTGGTGATCAGGAAACATGTCATTTGGTATGTTCAGTTTCTTGGTTTAGCTAATGCTATTTTGGCGGACAATTAAATGGATATAATCCATCTTTAGGGAAATTTAAATCCCATAATCTACCTGTTTTATGATTTTATCTAAGTTTATATATCCATCTCTCTTTTTCTTCAAATTTCTGGTCATTTGTATTCTGAGTTGTTTCTTTCATTTCCTTATTAACATTCTTAATTTTGTTCAGTTCCTTCCGACGATGATTTTGCGTTTTCCTAACTCTCATGCATTTATATTGCAGCCCTTGGGTGTGCTTCAGGTTTGAAACCAAAGAAAGGGAAGAAGCCATGGGTACGCTGAACGTCACCTACAGTGTCCGGGATCGCCTGAGTGACACTTTGTCGGCCAACACAAATGAGTGGCTTGCCCTTCTCTCAAGGTCTCAAATTTTCTTGTGTGAAAAATTTCACTAAAAGATCAGTACTAATCAAGTTGGTGCTTCTACTGATTTGATCCAAGAAGAATATATAATTGTTTATATCTTTTTTTTCTTCTTCTTCCTTTCACGATTTATCTCGGATCAGTGAAATCTGCTATGCACTTTTGTCTGCTCCAAATTTGCAGTGTCATCAAGCAGGGAAAGGGAATGCTGCAACGCCATCAACTATTAGCTGAGTATAAAGATGTAATCCCTGAAGCAGATCGTGAAAAGCTCAAGGATGGGGTCTTTGAGGAGGTTCTGAATGCTGCTCAGGTGTGATATAGATATGCTTTCTACCATATGTTGCCTTTAAATGTCATTTTGGTTAGTTGTTAAATGGAAATCGGAATATGACAACAATTAGCAAAAAATTGTAATATGACAAAATTTTCCCACATATTGATAAATTTCCCATGTAATTTCTGGGAGCTGAATTACACTCTGATAGAATTATTCACATGCTATTTAAAATTCATGGATCTTACAATTTATTTATGAATTACTCACAGATTTTTCACTTGCTTAGGAAAAGGTTTAATATTAGCCATGTGATATGTTGTAAATTATTGCCTACTTTTATTTGCATATTGACAAAGCTTTCTGATTCGACTTTTCTGCATATATAAAAATCACAAAATTACATCTTTTCTTCTTAAGTACAGACTTAAAAGAAACAAAATAGAAGTTTATGAATGGCTTGTTATTTTCTTTCATGACAATGAGTCTTGATTATGTTGATGTGAGTGTTAATTTTTTAAATTTTTTTTTTAATGACAATCTATTTTCCTTCCTCGTTTAGTCCTGATCCTGTTACCATGGTTGTACTTATTACGATACAGGAGGCAATAGTTTTACCTCCATGGGTTGCTCTTGCAATTCGTCCTAGGCCTGGAGTCTGGGAGCACGTTCGAGTGAATGTGAGCGAACTAGCTGTGGAGGAGTTGAGTGTGCCTGAATATTTGCAGTTCAAGGAGGAACTCGCAGATGGCAGGTGAGTGTTATGATTTTAATACATAGTATTTTCTAATTCTGTTTATACAATTAAGTCTAACCAACTGGAGACTCTGTTCTTTCTCTTGTTTCAGCTCTAAGGAATCCTTTGTTCTTGAATTGGACTTTGAGCCTTTCAATGCTTCTTTCCCTCGCCCATCCCTTTCCAAGTCAATTGGAAATGGAGTGCAGTTCCTTAATCGCCACCTCTCGTCAAAGTTGTTCGATGGCAAAGAAAGCATGCGGCCACTGCTTAATTTTCTACGTGTGCACAGTTACAGAGGGACGGTAAGGGATAAACTTTTCTCCATATGATTTCACCTCCTCAAGTGATATGAGGGGCTCCATACTTCTCAATACTTCAAAATTGGGTTTTTAGTTTTCCAAATTCTGTACTAATACCAATGAAGGAATGCAGACTATGATGCTGAATGATAGAATTGAGACCATCGCTGCTCTCAGGGCTGCACTAAGGAAGGCTGAGAAACTTATCTTGAGTCTTCCAGGGGACACTCCATACTCTGCGTTTCACTACAGGTAACTCAACTCCTTTAGTTATCTCTTAGGCACTTGGAAAATTGACAAGTTAAAGTTCTTACTAAATTTATATTTTTAGATTCCAAGAGCTTGGGCTCGAAAGAGGTTGGGGTGATACAGCTGAGCGTGTGTGTGAGACCATTCGCTTACTCCTTGATCTCCTCGAGGCACCAGATCCGTGCACCCTGGAGAACTTTCTTAGTAGGATCCCTACGATGTTCAATGTAGTCATCCTCTCTCCACATGGCTACTTCGCTCAAGCCAGTGTTTTGGGCTATCCCGACACTGGTGGTCAAGTAAGATCACTGAAACTGTACTAATTTGTCCTCTAATTTGTTATCTTTTTTTTTTTTAAAGCAAAACGGTTGGATATAATAACTTGTTACCATTTTTTTCTTCACTCAACTTACTAAGTATTTTTCCACTAGGTTGTTTATATCCTGGATCAAGTTCGTGCCCTGGAGAATGAGATGCTCCTTAGAATCAAGCAACAAGGTCTTGACATCACTCCTCGCATCTTAATTGTAAGTCCGAAACTGTTCTTGCCACTTCATGTTCTATGAGCAGTATTTGAAGGGGGCTGAACTCTTTTCACTTCAGCATTTGAAAAATTCATGTTTGATTTCTTCAGGTGACTCGATTGCTGCCAGATGCTCATGGAACCACTTGTGGCCAACGACTAGAGAAGGTGCTTGGAACTGAATACACTAGCATTCTTCGTGTCCCCTTCAGAAGTGAGAAGGGGATCCTCCGTAAGTGGATCTCACGCTTTGAAGTGTGGCCATATCTCGAGACTTACGCTGATGTAAATCCCTTGTCCGTACTACTTTCTTACTGAACTTGCTTCCAACAACCAACCCTGTTAAAAATTTAAAAGTTTATGAAATTTTGGTTTCTGTTATAGGATGTTGCCAATGAGTTGGTTGGAGAATTGCAGGGCAGGCCTGATCTTATCATTGGAAACTACAGTGATGGAAATCTTGTGGCATCTCTGTTGGCACATAAACTAGGAGTTACTCAGGTTTGGATGCAATAATTTTACCGGCACTTTTCTTTCCTCATGCTAAATATTTTTAGAATCAACAAATGTTATCATTTCTCCTCGTGTTGAGTGAGTACTTGTTTGGGATTTGTTTAAGCCTTGACTCTTATATTTACAATCTGTTCCTATGCTACATAGTGCACAATTGCCCATGCTTTGGAGAAAACCAAGTATCCCAGTTCTGGTATCTACTGGAAGAAGTTTGAGAAGCAGTACCATTTCTCTTGCCAATTCACAGCTGACCTGATTGCCATGAATCATGCTGACTTCATCATCACCAGTACCTTCCAGGAGATTGCTGGCAGGTACTCTTCTGCTTCCTTAGTATGCCTTTAGTAACTTCAGCAAACATTATGGTTTTGAAGTATGATCTTTTGTATATTTTATTTATTTCAGCAAGGATACCGTTGGCCAATACGAGGCACATACTAGATTCACTCTTCCTGGACTCTATCGGGTGGTTCACGGGATTGATGTTTACGATCCAAAGTTCAACATTGTCTCTCCAGGTGCCGACATGTCCATCTACTTCCCTTGCTCGGATCAAAGTAAGAGGCTAACGGCCCTCCATTCGGAGATTGAAGAATTACTCTACAACCCTGTGGATAATACTGAGCACAAGTGAGCTCTCCTCTTCCTTTCTCTCTCTTCTCAATTCCTCACTAGTTTCTGGGATTAACCGAACTCTTGGGATTCTTTTAGGGGATATTTGACGGATAAGAACAAGCCTATTGTATTCTCTATGGCAAGGCTGGACAGGGTGAAGAACATAACGGGTTGGTAGAGTGGTATGGTAAGAATCCCGTTTGCGGGAGCTCGTTAACCTTGTGGTGGTGGCTGGAGATCATGCAAAGGAATCTAAGGACATTGAGGAGATAGAGGAGAAAAAGAAGATATATCAGTTCATTGAGGAGTATAAGCTGGAGGGTCACATCCGCTGGATTTCTGCCCAGATGAACAGGGTCCGCAATGGCGAGCTTTATCGATGCATTGCTGATACCAGGGGTGCTTTTGTTCAGGTATTTTTTTCATAATTTGGAAGTATGGATCATCTAATGAAATGTAGTATATTAGAAAAATATTAGGGCTGTGATATCGACAGTTTTGATTATGGTCCAAAGATGGGTTACACATATTACACATGCACACACCTTTCCCATAAGCCTGTAACAAGATGTTGATCATATTGTTGTCTAGACTTCCATAAGAGATACTTGTTACATAAGAATTAATATGATTTTAATTATTAGTCACATGTATTAGTAAGTATATTATTGTTAACAATCATATCATAATTAGATATTATGCAAAAAGACTAATTTTCCAGCTGAGGAGAGAATATCAGCAAATTATGGCTATTCAGTCTGTAATTGCAGATGATTTTGGCTACACCGTGGAGACATAGCTACGTGATTACAGGCATATAATAATAGTCAAAACCCTAGGAACTAATTTAGTCTGAAAGATGGTTAATTTGTCTATATTAAGTTGGATATTTACTTTATGTTTCCTTCTTTTGTTTTAAGCCTGCTCTCTATGAAGCATTTGGGCTCACCGTCATTGAATCTATGACATGTGGGCTGCCCACGTTTGCGACTGTCTACGGAGGGCCTGGGGAGATTATCGTGAACGGGGTCTCTGGCTACCATATTGATCCTTACCAGGGTGACAAAGCTGCTGATCTGATTGCAGATTTCTTTGAGAAATGCAACAAAGACCCTACTCACTGGGACAAGATCTCGATAGGAGGATTAAAGCGAATTGAAGAAAAGTAAGCTTATTGATATCTTTTTTTTTTTTTTTATTTTAAAGAATGGCTTATTGGTATCTTTCATTTAGAATTAGCACACCACTCTGGTGAAAGGTTTATGTTTATGTACAAAACTAATTGGTTCAATTGCAATAATATGGCTTCAATATATTATAATATATCAAGATTCTAGAAATCCATAATCTCATAGCTATAGCCGTATCTTTATTTCTAGCTTCAATGAATATAGACGTGGATAGTGAAATTATGGCACAACATTTGATCAGCAATCACATATAAACTCATGCCAGAGATTATTATCAATTAATGTTATTTTTTAAAAGTAAAAATGATAAAACATTTAAACTTATTGGTGGTATTGCATGATAATTGTCAAAATTGAAACTAATGGTGCTGGAAAAATGTTTTACAATAAATTGCGGTATTCCAGAGGAGAATCGAAGCCAATGGGAGGGAAGTAAGCTTATCATTTTACTTTGGAACATTACACTGCTTTCAGAATTGGAGATCTAGTTATTAACATCTACTTTTGTGTTTAGGTACACCTGGAAGAAGTACTCTGAGCGTCTGATGACTCTGACCGGTGTCTATGGCTTCTGGAAGTTTGTTTCCAAGTTGGAACGTCGTGAGACTAGACGTTACCTTGAGATGTTTTACGCACTTAAGTACCGTGATTTGGTTAGTTCTCTTCCATTGATACATTCTTATGAAATCAATGGTTACGTTTAAATTGACACAATTGCAATTTCAGGCTAAATCCGTTCCTTTGGCTGTTGATGAAGAGGTGGCCACCAACAGTACCAACGGTGCTACTAAGTAAAGTTTTGAGGGAACCTGTGCTAAAAGAATAATAAGCGTGGAGAGGTTCTGTTTAAGTTTTTCTTGCATGGCAATCTGTTTGTTTTCTGAACGTGAGGATATGCATAAGGCTTACGTGCCAGGTTAAGGTCTGTGCTGCAAAAACAATGCTGTCAATTTATTTCAGAAATGTATCTGGTAAAATGCGTTTTATTTATGTTCGCAACATGTGCTCTCTTGTGGGAAATACTTTGCTAATCAGCAGCGAATGCAATTTTTTATGGTAAACCTCTTGTCATCTCTCTTTAGAGCCAGCAAAATATGTCAATTTTTGGTTGTGTAAGCTCGAACTGCGATGACCGATAAGAGGAAAATCTCCCTATCGTGAGAAGGTGGTAACAGGATTGCTTAGAATTGCTTGTGGACAAGACCCTTTTAAGTATTCGAGTTGCAGAATTCATAGAACTGCAAGTTATGTTCAATGAGCCCAAATGCATAATCTTTTGGGAAACTATGGAGCTCTTCCTAGTGGCAAGAGATTGAAGGAAGCAGTTTCAGGTTTTGCTGCGGGATTGCTACATTCTTTGATGAGTTCTTGCGGGCACGAGATGTTTTTTCCCCCTCCCTTGCGACAAAAGTGGTACATACCCACGTGTTTCCTCTGTACAAGATGTTATCAGCGATTTCATCCCGTGGTAATGAAGTGGGATATCTTTTTAAACTGGAAAGCATAAAATTAGTTCAGTGGGATTGTAGTTGAGTAGTTATGTTGAAGGGATATGGACAATAGTGACTTGCACATCTCTTTAAGACTCGTAATAGTATGAACAATTGAGACTTTGCTTTAAAAAAAAAAAAAACTAAATTTCTCAAAATAATCATAAATTAATATTGTTTTCTAAAAAAAAAATTCTAAACTATCAAAATCTCAAAATAATAACACAAATTATTCTTAGAGGTTTTTAAAAAATTCTCAAAAGAAGTTAGAAATCGCTTCATATAGAGCAATCTCAGACATGCTACAGATTTTCAAAAAATACGCAAAAATAGTTAGAAATCTGTAATGATTTTTTGTGTCGCTAATGATTTTTCTTCGAAATATGTTAACCTGTATGAGATTGCTCTATATGAGGAGCTATTTATAACTTTTTTGAGAAATTTTTTGAGAACATCTAAGAATAGTTTATGGTATTATTTTGAGATTTGATAGTTTAGGGTTTTTTTTTTTTTTTGTTGGGGGGGGGGGGGGGGGGGGGGTGGGATGGATAGTTTATGGTAGTTTTAGGCAAATTAACCTAAAAAGAAAAAAGAAAAAGTGAGTTTTAGTGTGAAACTTTAGTGAATAGAATAGTTAGTTGATTATGTTAAATCACTTGAAGAAATAGAGAATTGTGTATGTTATTGATGAGGTTAATGTATGAATTAATACAAATTACTGAAATCATATGTATAATTATAGAGAGAATTTAGAAGTTATGGTGATCGGCAAAAATAATTAAAAAGACCGAGGTAAAACCCTATTCTTGATTGGATATTAAATTAGATGAATTAATTTCTAAATTAATATGTGCATACGTGTATAGTATATGTTAGGAATTGGAGAAAGGAAAGAACGGTGTCAGTACTCGTGGAAAGAAGTGCATAGAAGGCTAACTTAGAGGTGAGTGGAGTTCTATACCAATTTATCGTACTCGACATATTAATTCTATTAATTTAATAGTAAAGATCTAAATCAGAAGTAGTGACACTAAATTAAAGGTATACAAATGCATTGACATGTAAATTAATAAATAGAATTCATTTTAATTATGATAAACGTGATGTGGTGTGTTATTGTATAAATTCATGTTACACGTGCTTGATGGGTATTAACTAGATTCTATACTATTGGTTTATGTACATAAGCATGATATGGATTGATTAAACAAATTGTATGTAATCATATTTTTACAGAAGCACTATCTAATCGGTAAACCCTAATCGAGAATATTGTAAATTCTAAATATGAAATGATGCGTGTGATATATGGTTCATGTGAAATTGGACGTGTTAGTAACTGTGTGTATGCAAGCATGTAAGTTATATTATTTGAGGAAGGGACCCGTATTGCACAAGCAAATGAGGAAAGACTGGGTATTATTACACATTATATACTATTAGAGGAAGGGACGCGTATTGCACGGGCAAATGGGGAAAGACGGGGTTTTACTGCACATTATATACTATTGGAGGAAGGGACCCGTATTGCACGGGCGGATGAGGGAAAGTGAGATTTATTATATATTATATACTATTAGAGGACGGGACCCGTGTTGTACACGCGGAGCGTGAAAACAGTGCTATGATGTACATATACCGAATTTTTACTGTGTGATGATTGTTTGATACTAGATATCTATAGTATGATCACATCACGACATGAGAATAATATAAGAACAAGTTTAGCATCAATATCATGTAACTCATGTTTATTATTGAATTTCATAACACTTTGCATCTTTATATGCTCATTTCTTTCAGTTTAGGATATAAAATTTTTTACACTCCACTCACTAAGTTGTTGAGCTCACTCCATCAATTAACCATGTTTTCAGGTCAGAATAAGGATAAAGGTTTGACATAGTGCTTATTCGTATAGTGCTAGAGATCAACGCAATGCATCACTTCTTTTTTAGTACTTTTGTTATGTACAAGCGTGTAAAAATTACAATATTAAAACTCATGTACAAATATATATATTTTGTTGTGTATATGCCTATATACCCTAGCGTATCAGTGTGTATGTTATTTGTAGCGAAAGGGTGGATTCAGTGATTCTCCTAGGTATAAGTATTGATATGGATGACTTGAAGGTATGATATATGTTTTCTTTTAAAACTAATTAGGCAATGTCAAGCCGAAATATTATTAGTAACTGCGTGGGTGATTGTTTAGTTTATAAATGTTATTAAAATGATGATAAGATGTGTAGGCTATTGTTGATATATATTGCATTTGGATAAGTGACAAATTACAAAGGAAATGCTATCGAAATTTCGAACGATCATGTAATAGAAAATGATAATTATTCCCTGATTTGAGGATAAGTGAAGGATTAGAGTAATGAAATCTGAGACTATTACACATTCAACCTTTTCATAAAGTGGGACAGAGAATTACTTTTTTTGGGCTAATTAACTTAACCACCGACGAGATTCACCAGCGCTCTTCGGAGAGTAAACCCGAGGCTTATTCGGGACCACTCGAGGGAAGAAAAAAATGTCTGCGAGACGGTATTCGAATCGGTAATTGTGAGAAATATTATGCTCTAACCGACTCAGGCTAACTAGTTGGACAACCGCGGGACAGAAAAATTGACAGATAAAAAAGGAAATCTTGATTGACCGAGAAATAGTAGAGGAGGCATATTTTTCGGTTTCTTTCTTGATTCCTCTCTTTTGTTCCACACCAAACAAGAAGGTGCATGATTGGGTCTGATGAAAATAAAGTCACTAAACAACAATATCCTTTGCTCAGGGGATCAACAAAGGGAGAAGCATTGGTGTTATTGATGACATGATATATGCTATTCTTCAGAGCTGAATGATTCAAGACAGCCCAAATCCATGCCCATTGCTCAATGCCCATCCGTTGCTCAATGCCCATTGCTTTTCAAGCCTAATGATCTCAATAAACCAGTAATTATAATAGGCAGTTTGTGAATTGTGACAAATCAAAACACCGGAAACCGACTTTCTTTGCAACCCCAGTTGCAGTGAAAAGTACAGTTCCCGCGGAACAAAATGGGTCCCTCATGCTGGCACGTGCAAGTCAGGACAAGCCGATGCTGATGTCACGTGAGAGATCCAAACAAGAGGACCACGTGCAGTTAGCAGTATATGGAAAAAAAGAGTAACTTGTCCTTAAAAAAAAATAAACAAATAAATAAATGACCAATAAACCTTATAAAAAAATTATCTTAATAATTATAAAAAAAAGAATATACATCCAGCACCACGAGACTTTTGTATCCAAAGCTAGAGCTGTGCCACTTGTACTACAATTGCAGTACAACAAACGGCATCCCCCTTCTCAACTAACTTTTTTACAGGTCAAAACCTTCCACCTACATCAACACCAAACTTTAGCATATTATAATTAGAATCAACTAAAATCCTTGTACATTGCTTATAATTCTCCACCTGTTCCTCTCTCCATGATGCAACAAATGCAACTGCACACACAAGGGCAAGATCACTTTCCACACACTTCACTCCAAAAAACCCAAAAGAAAAAGTTGGACCCCTTCCTCCTCTACTTTGGGCAACAGAGCTCTCCACATATTTGGTGTATTATGCACATCTTGTGGCCCTTGAAAGCATGTAGAATTCTCAAATCATCACACAATACCATACACCTACACACAGACCCCGTCACCATCACCAAAAGATGCCAAAAAGTTTCCACATCGAACATCACATCAATAGCAAACTCATTAGATACATTCATTGCACCATTGCCCAAAATAATCATCTGAATTGCAGTTACCATTTATGTAACACACGAACACTCTTATCATAGAGCGTGTCGTGTCCAAAACATATCCGACACGCGTGTCGGGCATACGTGTCATATGTATTTTAAATAATTTGCCACATATCCGCGTAACGTGTCCATTTCAATATCGCCGTGTCCGTGCAACATAGGTTATTATCATCATCCAGGGCTCAGACAAATCAACAGGAATTCCATAAATTATTTAGGTTACCAGCATTTGTTCACATTTCCAACAACAAGAGTTAGAATCACATAATAGAATCAGAATTTTGGTCAGTTTCCAAATTCCCTAGGCACAAAAACAACAATACGGAAGACAAGTCCAGAAACTTAACAAGAAAAACACTTAACAAGGTGACAATTATATAAATGAACAACAAAGGACATAGTACCTAAAACCATAAACCAAGGTCTAAACTTCACTGCTGCCAGCAAACATTTCTTGCTCTCAACACCCTCCCATGATATGATATGAGAACCTGAAACATAAGAAAAATCAAACCGGAACCAAAAGAAACCATGAGAACCAATGCAAAATTACCGAGAACCTAGGAGAGCAGGATGGCTTACATTTTTATGCTTGTTTACAGCTGAGACCTTAAAAGCTCCCCATCATTGGCATGTCGTCAAAGCTCCAGAGATTAACAGAGTCAGAGCCATCCTGGGCAAAGAGGCCATCAAAGGATTCATCTGAGCTCCCTTGGAAATCAGGAATCTGCAGGAACTTTACATAGGACTCGAAGGCAGACAGCTCCTCAGATAGTTTCATCGCTGCGGTCTGGTCAGCTGACACGGTATCCCCTGAGCTGTTCTTCAGCTTCATCTGGGGATTACTGTTGCCATATTCTAGGATTGCAGATTCATTCCCTTCCATTATGGTAGGGGGAGGAAGTGAAGTGATCTCTGGTGTCTTGTTCATCTCATTTCCCCAACCAAAGTCGGAACAGTCCAGAGAGTTACTTCCCTGATCAGACTGGAAGGCCAAGGGTTCCACTGGAGGGAAAGAACCTGCATACTCAGGTTTAACAGGATTTTTTTCCTCGATGAATCCAAGAGTAGAGTAGAATTCAGGATCAGGATAGAAGTCAAGATTCTTGGAGAGCTCGGGATTTGGTGGTCTGAAGGAAGCTGGTTTTGGTTTTGGAGCTTCCTCAGGAAAGTTCACCTTAGCTTTCTTGCCTCTGATCCTACGGGCCTCAGCATCGTAAGCCCTTGCAGCTTCTTCAGCAGTATTAAATGTTCCGAGCCAAACTCGAACTCCTTTGCGAGGGTCTCTGATCTCTGCAGCCCATTTGCCCCACGGGCGCTGACGGATGCCCCGGTACTGGTTTTTTCTCTTCCTCTTGGCAGATTTCTCAGCCTGGCCCTTGAACTCTACAGGCTTCAGAGCACCTGTCCAAGCAGAAATAAACAAATAAATCAAATAACAGATAGCTCCAAGATAAGGAGGGGTTAAAATAAATAATCTCTCTTATACATATGTTGGGGAGAGGAAGGAAAGCAACCATGACTTCCCTATAAAAAGTAAAAAAAAGTAAATGACACAAGCCGGTGTTTTGAAGATTCCTTCCATGGAGGGAGTAGTTAATGACTTACTTTGAGAATTCACAATTCACACAATTTCTTTAATAAATAGTTAAAGAATAAATGACCTACCTATCGATCAAGAATAGCTTCACTATGTATTCTCTTAAAGAAGGACTCATGACATGCACAATTACTTCATTTGACAAAATGAAAGGTGTCCTCTAATAAAAAGAAATGAGTATCAGTATTATTATTCCCTTCACATAGTATTTAGGATGAAATTTTCCTCAGGTTAATGAAGAGGTGGCCTGAACTGATCAAAGACAACCGTGTATCAACTAACATATTAACAGAAAATGCATATATCACAAATTTACCCTAATGAAGAAATCTTCCATGTATTGATCAATGTATGAAAGATATTTTCAATTTCCCCTAACAAAGGAATCAGAACTTGTAATTCATAAGATTGTGAAAGAAATGGTTGCCTACTTGGGTCAAATATCTATTTTCTGTTATGTTCTTTTAAAAAAAGCTACACAAATGAAACATATTCAGATTAACGAAAATAGGGCTCCATAATGGATTTGAGTGTCCGTTCTCTCTATCAATCACCTATTTTTCAAACAGCAATGGAAATCTTAAGCAGTGCAAGTAAAATTTATGGATTTCTTCCTTTTGGATCAATCACTGTGTATGGTAGTTAACTTGGATGCAAGCCTACTTTTCCAACAAAATTAAGGAATCCAAATCTTCGGTGCAATTACTGATCTAGAAAACACTTTAAGCCTTTAACAGGCAATAACGAGTGCAATAATAACAAAACTCTAAGCATATACCGAGCAGTTTGTTTTACTTTTGGCAAATATAGAATTGAACACCAGTGAATAAAACTTAGCACTGATATAGGCTATAAATAACATTACCCAAAAGAGCAGAAACCTAAGAAATTATTAAAGGCCAAAAAAACAGAAGATACTTTGCAGATCAATTGAAGACAAGTCACAAGGAGGAGATTTCTTATTAAGCATCATCAATAAGCATCATATAAAAAAGAAACAGTTTTTATCAAGAAAAAAGAAACTGAATGAAACTATGTAAGGCAAATAACACAATTTCATACTAATATCTAATTTTATTTGAAAAGATATAGCTACTTCAAGCGAGAGGAACTGTATTAAGAATGCTACAAATTGCATAAAATTGCAGATCTTGCAAAAGATTTAAGGAACAAAAAGGAAGCAAAGAGGACTATCAATTGGCAATGATATCAAGTAAACCAAATTGGGGATAAAATTAAACACAAAATATTAACTTTAAAATCCAAATGCTAAGATAAAACCTAGAATTTAGTTTCTACTATGGTCTTTTCAATTTTACACTCCAACCAGACCTAAAGATTCCATATCTAGGAATAAATAATCAAAGAGAGCTCAATTTACATCTCTCAACCACAACCTAACAATCACAAGAAGCGAAGGCAGAATTTTTTTTTTTTTTAGCACCTTTCTTTTTAACTTAGAATTTTTATAAGGCCAAACATTAAAACCCATACCAGATAGATCAAACTAGATGAAGTTTGTCCAAAATAATTCCAAATATGCATCTCTAGAAACAAGAACATTAAGGTGGAAATATAGGAAAGCTAAATCTTTTTCAGTTCTCCAAGAGAACCCAATAAACATGCAAGAATAATTCTTACATCAAGCCTAGCACCTAAAATAAACTAGCTAAGAAAAAAAGAGGGAACTTTGTTCAGTTTATCTTGTGTTCAAGATCCACACAACAAACCAGCTTCTACATGTATAACATCAGAGGACAGAAAGACTTTGCAATTTAACCTACAAATATAATCAAATAATTTATACTAATAACAAAGACCGGAAAAAAGAGGTAACTTTTCCCCCTAATCAAACTTCTTTTAGGGATTTTTTTCCCAATTCAAACCATTTCTGCATATTTTTAGCTTATAAACATTAACTACCTTACTGATCTTGAGGTCTTTTGCAGCTAATAAACTTTCAAAAAATTTACATTCACATCTCAAACCACCAATTCTTTTTCCTAATAAAAGAAAAACATAAATTACTACCCATACAAATTCTGACCAGAACGAAATAAACAGAAAGAATAACCAAACAAATAAAAGAATGTTGACTCTAAAACAACACTCCGAACAAATAGAACCCAAAGAATAAATTAAACAGTATCAGTTCAAAATAGGAGAGAAACCTATCAAATCCCTAACCAACAGAAACCCATTTCCAGAAACCACAAAATTAACCACAAAACCGAAAAAAAAAATTCAATTTTTACCACAAATACCCAATTAACATAGCCACAAAAAGAAGTTATACCTTTCGGGAGAGCAGATTTTGAAGGGAAAGACAAGGGTTTAGCGTCAAACACCTCAACGGCATCAAACTCCTCCTCCTGCTCGTCCTTGAACTCTTGGAAATCAGCCTCGAAATCAACATCGTCGTCGTCCTCAATATCAACCGTCGGCCGCCCCCCCAGCTTCTTCTCAGAGCCGTAGGATTTTCCCTTGCTCAGATGAGGCCATAGGTTGCCGGCAGTGACCCTCCTCGAGGAAGCAGAGGGCGGGATGAAGCCAGAGATGATGGCACCACCGCACATCTTGCTGGAATTTTGCAGAAAGGTGCCCCCCTTTTT